>BSSO01005405.1:0-13175 GCA_030267885.1 Mesembryanthemum crystallinum | reverse complement strand
AAATGCTACTCCCTCTGTCCTTGAATAAACTTTCCAGTTTCCTCTTTCATAAGTCCATGAATAAACTTTCCACTCCTTTATTTCGCCAATAATTGTCACACATGTCACAAAAATAACCCTCCTTTCTATTTGCCTCTAATACTTTATTCCCTCATCTTTCACTTTATATAAGGGGTAGAGAGTAATTTTGCCTCATCCTTGCTATGCGTGCATAAAGCAACTGGAAAGATTATTCAAGGACGGAGGGAGTACTAAGTACTAACACTAGAAATAACACCACAAAAACTTTTACAAGATGACATGATACATGATGTCTGGTACTTTAAAGAAGAAAAGGTGGTACTTGATACTCCACCCTAATATCGAAAGTACCACCTTTTCTTCTTCCAAATACTAGCTTCATGTATGAGGCCACCTCATACAAGAATAACTGAAATAACACATTAGTCTTATAAGCCTAAAAGGGGACATGGTACTGTTGGCCCTAATGATGCTCATCATTGACTCATTGCATGGGTCCTTGGGAGTAATGCTACATTCATATCTATATGGATGAAATTTATTCATATTAGGTGGGCCCCATAGTTTCTATAACCTCTATCGGGATATCTAAAACTGGAATGGGATAAATTATTTTCTATAAATTTTCATTTATCCCGTTTGGAGTATTAATATTCCGTTAGAGTGTGTGGCCCACCTGATATGAATAAATTTCATCCATATCTGATATGGATGTAACATTACTCGGGTCCTTGGCCACATAAGCTAATGGTCAATTAACTGGATCTTTTGGGATAATTCTTGCCTATTCAAAAAATAAAATTAAATTACGGATTGGACTGGCACATCCAATGATCAAAATTGAATTTGAGCTAGCTAGGGTCTCTTCTTTTCATCTTCTTTTGGTTGGAACCCAACTTTTTCCAACAAATCCCAACAACTTTTAGCAAACTCCAACAATTAGTAAAAACATTCAGCAATCTCCAGCAACCTCCACCAACTCTCAACAAACTCCAGCAAACAAAAAAAATTCCATCAAAACAAAAAAAAAAAAACAACAACAACAACAACAATTCCAGCAAACCCCATCAACTTCCAAAAAACTCCAACAATTAGCAAAAAGTTCCAACAACCTCTAGCATCTTCCAGCAAACTCCAACTCTATCACTCCAAAAACCAGACGTAATAAATAACAAACCCTAATTAGCTATCCAAATTGATACTTCACTAAATTCAATAGCCTTAAAACCCCAAAATCAGCACATATGCAATATTGACCATTTGTCTGTTTAACCAATTTTGGCTGTTGGATTAATCCAACGACCAATATAGAGGGTTTGTTCTTTACATCTGGTTTTTAAAGTGGTGGAGCTGAAATTGTTGGAAGTTGGTGGAGTTTGTTTAAACTTTTTGCTAATTGTTGGAGTTTGCTGGAAGTTGTTGGGGTTTATTGGAAAATGTTGGGATTTGTTGGGATTGTTGATTTTTTTGTGACTCTACAGTGTTGGAAATTTTTTATTGCTTGCTGGAGTTTGTTGGGAGTTGTTGGAGGTTGATGGAGATTGTTGGAACTTTTTACCGCCGAATTACCAGATGGGTATTTTTTATAACCACCCTTTGCCACTTGTATATAAAAAACCGCCGATGCCAAATGGGTATTTTTAATGAACCAAAAGCGCATATGGGCCCAAAAATTCGCAGCCGGTGACCAAAATTTCATTTTTTTTAATTTTTTTTGATATTGAAATGCATTTCGTTATTATGTTTCTTTATCTAAAATCATTTTAATCCTCCAAAAAACCCTTTTTACTCACAATTTTCTTGAGGAGGAGAGGGAGAAAAAAGGGAGTTAATGAGTTTTTTTTGGGAGAATATAGTGATTTAAGGTAAATAAATCTAATAAGAAATATAAGGAAAATGTATTTCAGTACCAAAAAAACATGATAAATGATTTTTTAAATTATTTTTGGGCCTATATGCGCTTTTGGTCTATTAAAAATACTCATTTAGCACTGAAGTTTTTTAAAATACCCAAGTGACGAAGGGTGCTCATAAAAAATATCCATCTGATAATTCGTTACTAATTGTTGGAGTTTGTTGGAAGTTGCTGAGGTTTGTTGGATAATGAAGGGTTTAAACAAAATCAAGACGAAAAAAACAGACCCTGAGTTTGAACTAAATATGGTTATCGAATTTGTTGTTTCATGAATCTAGTTCCCCTCAAACTTAAAGTCAGCAGATATTCAATATTAGTTGTTGAATTATCTACCCAACTACCTATATTGTCTCATATATCATGTAATCTAAGAAGAGTATCCTATCTAGGAGTAACATACAAGTCCAATAATATAACTAGGATACAAAAACATCAAAACCTCCAAAAATATTCCCAAGAGATTTACGATGTAAGTTTCCAAGTCCCACATCAGAAGAATGTGAGGATTGTAATTGGTTGATAAGTGATGGTGTCCAACCACTTAAACCAACAAGGTCTTCCCCTTTTGGGTTTAAGTAGCCATTTCTATGGGCCCATTAGGAGACTTCCCACCGTTATGGGTTGTGTTGTGATAGTAGTTGGGTTGGACTGTTACAGTTGGTATCAGAGACCATGGACTAAGCTTGTGGGCTATGAGAGCCCAGTTCAGCTGCCACCTAATAGGGGTGGATTCTGGGCAGTTGAGGGCCCATAGCGCAACGTTGTGTTCTTAAGTAGGGGAGTTTAAAACACCCAAAGTTCCTCATCGGAAGAATGTGAGTATTGTGATTGGTGTATAAGTGATGGAATCCAACCACTTGAAACAACAAGGCATTCACCTTTTGGGCTTAAGTGACCCTTTCTATGGGCCCAATGGGGGACTTCCCACCATTGTGGGTTGTGTTGAGATAATAATTGGGCTGGACTGTTTCATACAAAATTAAAAGAAACATCACCATCTATCTTCATCCTTGCACTCCTTAGACACAAGTAGCTCTATGAACATTTTAGAGAACGTTGCCCTCTTTTACCTTTACCAAAAGGTCTTACAAAGTCACAGCATCACTCCATGATGAACAAAGTAGGAAAGTAATCTCCTTCTCCAATTTCAATACTTTTACCAAATTTGTTATGGGTAAATCAATTTGATACGCGAAATTACTCAAATAGTTGGATATGTCGATTATGTTTGACCGAAAATCAATGTTATTTGAAATTCTTTCTTTTTTCACTTATATATACTTCATCCTTGATAAAGTTTTGTTCTAGATTCGCCACTAAAATGAATCACGCTATTCAGCACATTCAATATTTCTAACACGCCTTTTTAATGAACTCCCACTTAGGTTAAACATGCACACCAATTGTTTGTATTAATGCCCCTTAAAAAAATTAGTTCAATGGAGGTCCTTGTCATTCTTGACCAGCAGATCCCACCACTACCATTGTCACTGTACCCAAGCTGCAAATTCATCTGTCCTTCTAACTCCACCCTTAGCAAGTGAATATGTCCCATATTAGATTCTCGCCCCTTGTGTATTATGGAGAATTGAGGTAGAGATCTCCTCATCTTTCTGATATGGTTGAGGATGAAAGCTAATCTCCATGGTCCACCATTTACAACACTTGACAGTGTTAGCGGAATCTGATTCAATTGGGATGTGTAGATGTATGACCCACTCTCTGAAAGTAGTCATTTCTATGACTCTGTGGATCGCCAGAACCTCTGCTTCATTGATTTCGTACTCCCCAACGGGTAATGAAAACACACACCTAAATTCCCCTTCCAATCTCGAAGTACTTCTACAACGACTGCCATCTTCAATTCACCAATGTATGATGCATCAATATTCCATTTAGGTGCACCTTCAGGAGGTGCATCTCAAGAAGTACAGAGTGCTTCTTCCCCTATATCTATGTGTACACATGATCTTGGTTCTCATTGAAGACATTCTGGGCATCTCACGTACTATTTCTTCTGGCGAATATGGGAATTCATAACATTACCCCTTTATCCACCATCCAATACGTAGAAGCAATAGGTTCTCTTAGCCTTCAACATCTCTAACAAACATTCTTACTTTGGCCTCACGCTATATGGTCAAGATTATATCAGAGGACATTGTCAATCTTTTCTTTAAAAAATGACCTCTCACAAGCTCACACCATTGGAAAAATGCTTCTTTTAAGGTTGCTGGCCGACACCAATTAATATTCCACATATTTTTTTGGAAAAATGGTAAGTATATTATTCCATAATTCCAAAAAGGGATGCCAGTGTAGCACCCTCTCGGATCAAGTTCAATACAAGACCCATCAACCACAGTCATACCTGGGTTGTAAACACACATGAAAAGCACATAAAGTAAAGCTATTGAACTAA
Organism: Mesembryanthemum crystallinum; assembly: GCA_030267885.1. Taxonomy (NCBI): domain Eukaryota; kingdom Viridiplantae; phylum Streptophyta; class Magnoliopsida; order Caryophyllales; family Aizoaceae; genus Mesembryanthemum; species Mesembryanthemum crystallinum. The sequence continues at coordinate 8,817 of BSSO01005405.1, read as the reverse complement.
GTAATCAAATAGTGTTCTTATGGACTCTAGCATAGACAAAAAATGGTATCTACCTAATAATTTGTTGCGCAAACCTCTCTTGCCCCAAGAAAATTCTCTGATTTCTCTCTCTCCAAATCTCATAGATCGTAGCTGCTAGGGCTGCTCTAATGGCCTTGCTCTGTATCTTATTTCCCCTTCGATGTGCCTTCATCCATTGGAGTTCATGTCTCAAGGACAGAGGGTTGTGTCTAACATTCAGCAATGAAAGTATCTCTTTCCAAACAGTTGCACAGAACGTACATTCAAAGAATAAGTGTTTGCAACTCTCAGAGTTTTGGTAATAGAGAACACACCTATTGACCATGTGGAAACCTCTATTCATTAAATTTTCAACAGTCAACAATTTGTTTTGAGCTGCAAGCAAAGTAATGACTCCGTGTCTGGGTAGTGCAAGGCTATCCCATATAACTCTAGCATACTGGAACTTAGGATTGTGCTCTATCAAATGATCATAGACTTTGCTGATGAGGAGTTTGTTGTCAACACTCTACTATAGGAGCAGATTAGTGGCATTTGTTGAATTGCCACTTTCTTCGACCATCTCATCTCTAAAATTGAGCAGTTTTTTCCATATCCAAGAATCATTGGTAGCCTTAAGAGCCTCCCAAAAGGTGTATTGTCTCAAGTGATAATGTTGGACCCAATCCTTCCATAGAGAATGGTATAGAGTTGATAATTTCCATATCCATCTAGCAAATATGGCTTTGTTCCAGTAGAGTACATCCTTGATGTACATCCCACCCTCCTCATGAGGTTTACAGACATTACTCCATGCCATAAGAGGAAATTTCTTTCTATCATTAGTACTTCCCCACAAGAAAGCACTGCAAAGGCTATTGATCTGCTGCAAGACACCCTTGGGCAAGAGAAAAGCTGCACACCAAAATGAAGGAGTCCCAAAGAGGACTGAATTTATTAGCTGGATTTTTTCAGCATAGCTAAGAAAAGCATTAGCCCAATGTGTCAAATGTGCCTTGAGTTGGTCAATAAGAGGCTGACAGAGAGATGCAGTGAGCCTGGAGGTAGTGAGCGGAACTTCTAGATATCTGAATGGAAGATTACCTCTGTTGATCATGTGCTTTCAAGAATCAATTGTTGTATATCATCCTTGACTCCCCCAAAATATATGTAGAACTTTGCTTGGTTAGCTAGAAGGCCTGACATAGCCGCAAACTGATTGAAGGTAGTCACCATGGTTTGAATTGCTGGCACATCAGCTCGAGTGAAAATGAGCAGATCATCCGCAAAACTTAAGTGGCTAAGCCTTACTCTAGCACATTTGGGATGGAAACTGAACTGTTTATCATAAGTAGCTTCTCTGAACATTCTTGATAAGAACTCCATAGCAAGAACAAAGAGGTAGGGTGACATGGGATCACCTTGCCTCAGTCCCCTATCTCCTTGAAAGAAACCCTTTAGTGTCCCCAGCACATTGATAGAGAATCTAACAGTTTGGACACAAGTCATCACCAATTCAATGAAGTGGTTAGGAAAACTATAATACTGCAGGACATGTCTCAAAAAACTCCAGTTGAGAGAGTCATAAGCTTTCTTGATGTCAACTTTAACCATTGCTCTAGGAGATATTTGTTTCCTCCCATCGTGTTTGACCAACTCCTGAGCTAAGAAGATATTATCAAGTATGCTTTTATTGGCAATAAAAGCTCCCTATTCTCCACAAATGAGATGACTAACACACTGCTTCATTCTGGCTGTAATGATTTTTTAAAGAATCGAGCAACAAGAAATAGGTCTGAACTCAAGAACACTAGCTGGAACATCCACTTTGGGAAAGAGTGTAATGATATAATGACAGTATCATTAATTTTTCTTAAGAGCTTACCACTCATAAAGAAGTCTCTAGTTGCTTCACAAATATCTCTACCAATGATAGGCTAAGCTTTCTTAAAGAATAGGGAAGAATAACCATCTGGACTTGGGGACTACTGTCAGGGATGGAGAAGAGAGCCTCTCTGACTTCAGCATCAGTAATAGGAACAAGAAGAGAACGACACATATCCTCAGCGAGTGAAGGGCCCTCTTGACATAAAGAGTAGTCAAAGTCTGCAACAGAGGTAGAAGAGTCAAGAAAGGATTCATAATAGGCAATGAATGCATTAGAGACATTAGAATCTCTAGTTCTATAACTCCTTGATGGTCACTAATAGAGTTGATTCTCTTTAAATTTTTTCTTTCTTTGACTCTAGCATAAAAATACCTGCTACTCTCATCATTGAGTTGAATATGGGTGATTTTTGCTTTCTGTGCTATAGCTGCATTTTTAGCCTTTTGCAGGTTTATGAATTTCTTCAGAGCTTGCTGTTCTTGAGAGATGAGTGAGGGAGATAAAGGGATATGCTGCAACTGAAGATGGATTGTATCCAGTTCCTTCTTGCTCTGTAGAACTCTTTGAGAAATATTGATGTAAGATTGCTTGTGGAGAGTTCTAAACTCCTTCTTAAGCAGCTTGAGTTTGGACACAATTTGAAACATTTTACATCCATTAACAGGTAAATCCCATGTTTGCTTAACAATAGACAGAAAAGAGTCATCAGTAGCCCAGGAGTTCCAAAACTTGAAAGGAGGCATCTTATGAAAGCTTTGATCATGATTCTGCACAAGAGAATNAAGTAGTTGTTGCTTGGAAATTGCTCAGGAACTAGTGAGAGTTACATAGCATTCTATCAAGTTTGGACCAGACCCTAGATTCAAAGACATGTTTATTGGTCCAAGTGAAGAAACATCCAGTAGCAGGCATATCAAGAAGACCAGAAGTAGCTAAACAATCAGAGAACTCATTAATATCATGAATGCATGGGAGAACAGAGCTAACTCTCTCATCAACTCCAAGAACCACATTAAAATCTCCAAGAACCATCCAAGGGGCATGAGTAATAGCTGACCGGCACACCATATCAGCCCACAGTTGTCTTCTACGGCCTCCATCATTAAAAGCATATACAAAAAACATAGTAATGGTGATGTTTGTAACCAAACAAGTGGCTATACCATGGATAGCCTGACCAGTAGAGTCCAGAATCTGAAAATTGATTTTTCTAGGATCCAAACAACACCAAATCCTCCCATTGTAGTGTGAGGAATAGCTATTACAGAAATTCAACTGGAGGAAACAATTTTTGAAAAATAGTAGTTGCTTTATTCTCCTTGATCTTTGTTTCAATTAAGGCAAACAAATCTAACTTATGACTCCTATAGAATTTTCTTACTTCAACCTGTTTATGAGTAAGGTTAAGAACCCTTACATTCCAAGCTGACACTATCATTTTACAATAGTATTCCCCACCAACTCGTCTAACCCCACCATATCACTTATGCCTCCCACATTCTGTAACAAATGAAAACCAATACTCTCATTCCCTTTGAGCAGTTTAAGCCCTTTATCTTTACTGTGACCAGTAGAGAGGAAGGGTCTTCTAGTATGAAAGGTGTGTTTAGGGGGAACACTTTTGAATTCTCTTTCCACTGCATTAGCCCATGATTCATTTTCAAGATTCACAGAAAGTGTTTGCTTAGTATGGGGCTCAGCAATTATAGCAGGAGCATTATCAGGAGCAGGAACAGGGATATCCCTAGGAACAGGATTAGTAGCAGGTGTAACATCCTCAGCTTGAACTGTGGAAACCTTATCCTTCTTAGCCAATCTTTTGCAGTGAGTAATGTCACGACCAAGTTTATTACAGTGCTTACAATAAAATGGCAACCATTTATAATCCACAGCTTGTTGCAAGATGATACCATAGGGGGTGCATATGATAATAACCACATGATGTTTTTCAGCAACATCAACCTCAATAAGAACCCTAGCATAGTAAATTCTCTCTTTTTCTATACAGAAATCTGATGTCCATGGCTTCAGCATAAAAGTTTTGTTACCCACTGTTCAAGGACCACCTCTAAGGATTGTGTCTCTATCCTCTATGGTGTGTAATCTAATGAAGTACCACCCTCTGTTGTGATATAGAAGTTGTGGTTTAGATAGACGAGTCCATTGTTTATCAATGAATGCTTGAATTATAGCAATTTTAGGGTTCCCTCCCATAACAAACCCCACCAAAGCTGACTGCCAATTTCACTCCCAATATCCTCCATATCAAAAGTCACCATATCAGAAGCATTCGGAACAAAATCAAGTTTTAGGCCCTCATTAGGATTCTTATTGTCCCCCAAACAATCTCTTCCAATTAGGTTTTCCATTATTTCTCCCTTCCTTATGTGATGCATCAGAAATAGAATGAATAGAATGAGTAGGAGAAGAATTCATTTCAGGAACATGACAATTAACATCAGCATGATTGTCATTTTCATTCAGATGTTGCACTGGATTAACTAGGTTACGCATAACATCATCAATACCACCAACACTCAATTTTTGCAGGCATACATCCTAATCAGAAGAGAAACCTAAATTTGCTAGTTCAGAATGTACCGCAATCAATGGATCAATTTGATCAAGAATATCCTCTGGATTATCATTAGTGTGTTGAATTCCAACAGCAACTAGCTTCAATTTCGAACCCGAAGTTTGCGCTGCAAGAACATCACCAAATGTGATCGGAGTTCGCGAACCAGCACCATCAATCTTCTCCGCTGATTTATGTGATTTGGAGTTCGTGACTTTCGCGTTGTTCTTTGGGTCTCCCTCGAGGTCCCATGGCGGTTAGTGGCTTGGAGCTCGAAGCTCACCAATGGTGCCACGAGAGAATATGCTCCCCAATCACCTTTTAATATATTCTACATATTATTACTCCACCAATTTCACAAATTCAAAGCAAATTCACACTCCATAATAAGTAGATGATTCAGACTCTCATTTTCACTCCCACACAACATACATATGCCAAGTCAGTATGTTGAAGTATTCCAAGTCGATGCAATTTATTGTTAGTTTTGATTTTTTCCAATATAGCCAGCAAAGTGAAATTTTCAATCCGATTAAGGTCTAGTCCTTTCCAGACACCTTTAAGTGCATGATTTCTCTATATTTGTAAAATTCTATATGGCAGAAAATTTATTTTCGATTTATATGTTGCCACTTTACTATTGGCATCCGCTACTCTACTATCTACCATCTACCGTTATAATTTTTCATTCAAAAATCATGATGTAGTATGTTGGTTTGGTTTTTGATGTTATGTTATGAAGTAATTGACCTTTATTGTCCTTTTTCATGTTTCGTTCTATATAATACCTTCGTAGAGAGAAATAAGGAATTAAGCGAACAATTTTTTTTTTAAATTGAGCTAATTGGTCGAATTCAATTCAAAATGAGGGAAAACAATGAGAGAGGGAAGAGAGGTATCATTTTAGTTGATCACATTTTATGACATTTCATTCGAAAAACTAATATTTTTCCCTAATGCATTTGGTCAGAACATAGTGTTTGGGTGTGTTCATTTCGCATGAAAATACCTAACCTGAACTAAATGAACTGAATGACTTGATGAATTGAATTGAACAACCTAAAATGAGAATAGTATAGTGGCATCGTGTAGAATCAATAACATAATTTCATGTGCATATAAGATATCTAAAACATAAGGCACCATGTAAAATTCTCCAAAACTTTCAATATTAATTTTTTTTGTGTCTACAAGGAGTTAAATATATACATCTTCAGTCTTGATTGAGTTTTTTTAACACGTGTTGTCCTCCACAAGACCATAACACTTTTGTAATTATACGTGTAATCAGTAACATTTCATTATTCTCAAAAAAAAAATAATAAAAATAAAAAATTAGTGGAGGATACAAGTGACTAGTGAGTAGTGAGCAGATGGAGCCTCAAATTTCAGAGCATTATCCACAATGGTTAAAACTCTAAAGATTTTTAAGACTCGTCATGTCACCATTTCACTCACTAAGATCCAACTTAAGATTATTTATAACTTACACCACAACGGTTCAGACTGTTAAAACTCTTGAGACTTTGCAATTTTTCACCCGGGACCCAATAATAAATTAATAATTTTTCAGTAATTTTTAATATTCAAATGATTCAATAATTAGGATGTGGGGACCATATGAAAGTATTAAGTGAATTCTTGAGAATCCAAGACTACATTTAAGATCTTAAAAATAAAAACCGACCACAATGATTTAAGACTTTCAAGACTCTCAATATCCACAAAATTTAAGAATCTTAAGACTACCATTGAGGATATTCTAATGGATTGTCCTTTAATGGTTCGCAAATTCTTGGATACAATCGTTTAACCATTAAACGACCCACTTGAATGGTGACTTTTTGCAATTTATGAGCTACTTTTAACGATTTAGGGGTTACTTTTTATAACTTAACGTATTTTAATGATATTAGCCTAAGTTATAAAATGTTATCCTTAAGTTGATATAAGTAACTCCTAAAAAAGTAGCCTATGAATTAGGTCGTATAACGATTAGACGGTTGCACAAGGGTGTTATTCATTTTTGTGTCCCTTTTGTTGCACAAGGGTGTTACTTTTTCCGAGTAACACTCTTGTGCATCCATCTAAATCGTTAGACGAACCAAAATAGGAGTCACTTTAAGCAATTTAAGGTTTACTTTCAACAATTTAGGGTTACTTCAAGTATTATAGATGACTTTAAGAAATTTACATGGCTCTAAGCAAATTTAAGGATTAATGTAAACAATTTAGGATTATTTCGAAAGTATGAGAAATGACTATAAACCATTGATTGATTACGTTGAATAGTTTTGGGGTTACTATGAACATTTTAGGTATTATTTTGATAGCCTGATGGGTATAGATGTCAATGGGTATTAGACCCAACCTATTTATTACGAGTATGGTCTTAATTTTTTTGGACCCAATGGGTTTGCGTTGGGTATGGGTCTGGGTCAACTTAAATGGGTATGGGTATGGGTCCAAATTTTGGACCCAGACCCGACCCAATATGAGGTTATATATATAAATAGAAATTATGAAATAGAGCTTCTATTTATACCTCATTTTAGTTTCTTATAAGTATTTGGAGGAGGATGAAGTGAAGAATGAGGGGGAGTAGAATAAAGATTTATGGATGAAAAACTATCAATAGTAAAAATTAGGCAAAACGGCACCTAAATTGTTATGCACTTCTGGTAATAGCTTGAAGGCTTGGCGTAATAGCATGAGCTCTTTCACTCACTTTTGTGAGTATGTGAATTTCTTTCACAAGTTGCTAAGGGCCCGTTTGGCCAAATTTCTTCCAACTTCTAATTATTGCCCCATATTTATCACCATCCCTTATTCCTCCACCATTTCCACCACTATTGACTTCTAAGAAGTTAAAATAGGGGTAGAAGTAGAAGCTCCAATTTGTACCTTCTACTTATACCCCTATTTTAACTTCTTATAAGTCAAAAGTGTTGCAGTAGATGGTAGAAGAGAGTGTGGTGGAGATGGAATATGAAGGAAAAAGTAGAAGTTGGGAAAAGTTTGGTCAAACGGCCCCTAAGTATTGTTAGGAGACGATATTTTGCCTTTTATCTTTTAAATATGCATGCTTCGTAGATAACTTTGAATGTTGTTTATCATGCTTACTTTTTTTTTTTTTTTTTTTGGCACTTTATTTCGCTAGTTTAATATAATAAATGTTGGTTAAACCATTAAAAGTTTAGCGCTAGCATAATATTGTACATAAAAGTTTATGCAGAATGAACATGTGCAAATGTACATGCTCGAAACTAGTGCCCTCTAAATCGAAGCAGTATTAACAATTTGTGAAATGAAATTATCAACATTCATATCCGAAGATCCACCTTTAGAAACTGCATTTCTAGCCAAATCCTTGTATTTCTTAACATTTTCCAACATTACTTCCCTTTTTTCTCCTACCATCACTTCCGTTATACAAGCCGCGATTTCCTTTCTTGTTACAAGCCCCTCCTCATCAACCTTCACTCTTACACCCACTTTCCAAACATCTTGTATGAGCTTAGCATCCGTTGGTTGGTCGCTCCATTGGGGCATACCTACCATAGGCACGCCGAAAGCCAACCCTTCCAGTGTCGAGTTCCAACCACAATGTGTGAAGAAGCACCCTATTTTCTTGCTCGCTAGCACCTCTGTTTGCTTGCTCCATTGCACGAGTAATCCTTTCTCTCCAATCTCGTTTTCGAAGGACTTGGGAAGCTTGCTCTCTTCGGAAGCTCGAACGACCCACAAGAAATGATAACCACTTGCTTTTAAACCCCATGCCAATTCTTCCATTTGTGGTTGTGGTAAGCAAGCCATGCTACCAAATGAGACGTAAATTACTGACCTAGGAGGCTTGGTGCTTAACCATTTTAGGGTTTTGCTGCTGGTCTCGGAGTTGATGTGGTAGAGGCTTAGGCCATCTTTGTCATATGCAATTCGATTGTCCAAATAAATGGATGGAATTGCTGGACCAATTGTCAATAGTGGATATTGCTTGGACATTACATCAGCTACCTGAGAATGGACCAAAAGAGAGCATTAACATTTTAAAAAGGATACTAGCTCATAATCGTATTAACTATGCACATGTGAACTTATGCCAAGATTAATCAGTACAGTACCTCTTTAGTCCGTAAATAATACGCCAAAATGCCAGATGGGTATTTTTTAAAACCACCCATCGCCATTTGGGTATTTAAAAATACTCCGATGTCAAATGAGTATTTTTAATGGACCAAAAGCGCATATAGGCCCAAAAATGCGCCGCCGGTGATCAAAAGTTCATTTATCCTATTTTTTTTATACTAAAATGCATTTCCTTATTACTTTTGTTTACTTAAAATCACTTTACTCC
>BSSO01005404.1:0-13175 GCA_030267885.1 Mesembryanthemum crystallinum | reverse complement strand
TTTAAAGGGGTTGAATGTAAGTTAGAAAGACAGATTATTGAGATTAAAATTCAGCTTATACTTTGTGCTACTTTGTGCTTACATCTTAAGAAGTATTTGTGATTCTTGAGTTGTCTTTGTGGCTTCAATTAATCTTTGCTTTGTGATATGAGATTAATTGAATAAACTATCAAAATTCCCTACTATCCTCCATACCCACACGTCCTTAATCCACCACATACAACTCATAAATTACCCATAAGTTTCTCTAAGCAAAATCACATCAATAAGACTAAGAATAATATGCCCTTATAAGTCAACCTTGGACTTCAGGCCAAAAGTTTGTTCATGCTTGTAAAATTTTCTTTGAAGTTTGACTTTATGGGACTTTTGGCCCAAAATGACATGAATAGCGTTTATGCGTTGAATATCGCATGGTGGTATTCAGGACCACAATTTACCACTTCTTTTCAGCATAGTGTGTCATGTATGATCAGGTCTAGATCTTTGAACAACAATAATCATAAGTTGCATGTCATTATAAGGCAGATCTAGATCAGATATCCAAATTACACAATGGATTTGTCTCAAAACTAACCCTTTTTATGTCCATTTCCATATGCCACTTTGTGGTCTGCACGACCACTAACCATTATTCTAGGGATGAGCCTTGTGGGCTACAACAAGTATCATCTCATAATTGTGCATTCAACATCCCAAGTAGTAAGCCTTCAGGGCATTACTTATAATTATAAGGGTCTTAGGCTTCAGGCCTTAGTACATACACAATTTTAATGGACAATAATTTATACCAAATAATTCAAAGGATCCAAAATTCAGTCATTAAGTAATAAGTTCATAACACGATATCCACTTATATAAGAATTTGAGTAATATAAAAACATTTATATAATATATATAACACAATCAAGAATGAATTTAGACTCATCTTATTAAGAAAGTAACAAGCAATCAATAACAAACCATTATAATTTGGCATCCAAAACCATATGCTCAAATAAGAATTCAAAGACTATTCTATCAATATATATAACCTCATAACTTATATTAGACAATCACGAAAATGCAACTAACAATTTACCAACAAATTCTAATAACCATACATAACAATTTAAAAGACAAATCTAAGGTTTGCCACAAAGAGGGCGTAAGTGGATCCATAAAGTTTGACAAAATAAATAAGTACAATTAGCCATTATGGGTTTTAGAACAAGTACTAGTATACTAGTATTCATAATGCTATTGAGAAGCAATGCTGCATTTACAGCTGTGGTAGAAAACAATAAAACATGCAAATTGAGAACACATAATGGCTATGGAACTTAACCCTGAATAGTACAAATTGCTTCTCTGCCAACAAAAGCTAAAGAGCCTACTTTATATATTAAATAATAGGATTTTTTTTGTTGACCATTGCCTTATATATAGGGTAGTTGGCAACTAGATACATTTTAAAACTTTTTTTTTTTTCAACACTACCTTATAAGANTTTTGCCATAAAGATACCTTTTGCCGAATTCTAGTGGATTTTTAATTTTTTGGACCATTTTGCCTTCACGTGGGACGCACGGGGTCACTAGAATTAGGATTGATTTTGGGAATTGGATCTTCATTTTTGTGTAATTTGAGTTGAGGAGAGGGAAAAATCAAAAAGAGTAAAAAAAAAAAATCAGCAGTTTAAGTGACTATGCATGTCCCATGTGAGGGCAAAACGATCAAAGAGTTTAAAAATCCACTGAAATCCGGCCAAAGGTAGCTCCATGGCAAAAAAAAATGTCTTATAAGGTAGTGTTGACCAATTATTTTTTTTTTATTATTTTCTTTTTTTAAAAAAAAAGGTATCTAGTTGCCAACTACCCTATATATAAGGTAGTGATCAACAAAAAATCCTAAATAATAACTAGGTTGAGGGATATTGTACTCATCTTATAAGTAAGGTTTAGCAATTGTCATCATATCATAAGTTGCTCCACCAATCAATCCAAAAACAAAAACTTTATACTTTGCAACAGATTAGTTGGTTTGTAAACGCAAATACCATTGCATCAGTAAAGTAAATTAGATTTAAAACTTCATACCTCCACTAGATGTCAAGTTTGCAACATATATCCATCTTGTGCATAGCCTAATTCTCAACAGCAAGAAAAGTCCGCAGTTATAAGGCAACACTTCCATTATGCCATCAATTAAAATTGAATCTACAAAGTATTAAGCAAATAGCTAGAGTTAAAGAATGGTGCTGATAAAGTGTTATGAATAAAGATAAATAAAGAGAGAAATAGAGAGTAAGAGGAATAGAGGTAGGACTATTATTCTCATATGAGGGATATTTATAGTATAAGAGAAGGTACGGATTTGCTTGGAGAGCAAGAACCCTAAATTTATAAAATAATAAATATCCTATATCTTGAGTATTTCAAGAGATATCATATTCCCAAAAGATATTGTACATCCATTGAATATAGTATTTCATAACATGAAGAATATGTTGTACAGATGGAGTCAATCCAACCCGTTAATTAAATAGCTGACATAACTCAGCCCGTTAAAAAACTGTCCAATCCGACCCGACCTGCCCATTTGCCCAGGACTAGTCACCATGACCATTGCCGTCCCGTTACGTGACATCGATGACAGGCGTTTCTTACCCCACTCCATCGTTCCTTTTCTTAACGTACTTGACCAGTCACACTTCCCAAGTCAGCTCTCTCTCTCCTCTCTCACCGACGGATCTTTGATCTCCCTCCCACTGACCCTCCTCTCTCTCTCTCCTCAAATGCGATTCATCAATCTTCTGCAAATCACGATTCATCGCCTCACTTCAACACATTGAAGATTTTCTCCCTCAATTCAGTGCAAATTGAATCCAAATCACAGCAATTTTGGCGATCAAATTCTCAAATGGGCGGTGTTTCTTCGACTCCTCGCAAGAGCAGCCTTTCGCCTCAAGACCATGACACGGCCGTGTACCTAATCGGCACGTTCGTCGGCGAGAAATCGTTTCCTGTGTCATCTGAGTTTTGGCACAAATTGCTCGATCTCCCTCTCATTCCTCACTGGCCTTCCGACCGAGTTCTTCTAGCTTGCCAGTCTTTGGGTCAGTCATCTCATCTTTTTTGACTCTTTGAAGTATTGATTGCTATGGTTTTTGCTTGTTCTTTGATTATGCTTTTAGTCTATTCTACGTTGCATTTGCATTTGCATCACATTTGTTGTTGCTGCATTGGGGATTGTGTTTTCGATAAAGAAACCCCTTATAACTCCCATATGAGGAATTTTTGAATTTAAATGCTATGTACTTCGCAATTGGATTGTAACAATACACTGTGTTCGGCAGCCCATGCACCTGCGTGTTGGCTGTGCGCTACACTTTTTCTGAGCTCGAGATGAACATTGTGATAATGGTGTCAGCACTAGTGTCAAGAGGATATGGATGCATTTTGTTGACTACCAGATGATGGACTTATTGAAGAGCTTAACCCCTAATGCTAGCTCCAAAGGGTGGGAGCAAAAGTCTATATAAACCCCACATCAAACCGTTGTATGATTGATGTGGGACTCAATTCTCATATCTTGCAATTGGATCGTAATACTCTATGCCCGGGGTTTATAGTGATTAGTTATTTGTTCTTGTTGGCCTTTTAGGAATCTGTTTGGAGGTTCAAATGTGAAATTTTTGGTTAGGTACTAACTACTAAGGTTAATTTATGATGTTTGCAAATGTTGCCGTAATCTGATGGCAGCTTCACCTAGTGTATTGTGGGGTGGCATTTATGAGGTCAAGGTGTATGCAGTCTTATCGTGACAATCAGATAGGCAACATTTGGTAGACCCTCGAGTTGATTGATTGAACCCCCTTGTTTAGCCGCTGTTAGCCTTTCTCTTTCTCTTCCTCTCCCTCTTTTCCTTGTAGACTGCCCTTCTTGATGGATGTACCTCAACCACCCTTTGCGATGAAAGGTTCAATTATGTACTAATACATGTATGCACATCTTGCATCGTGTGCCTCTGCCTCCAACTGAATATTGAACGACATAATTTTTGATACGAAGTGCGAAAATTTTGTGCCAATACAAAATTGAAGGATAATAGCAATAACAATGACAATATTGTTGAACCCCTTGATGACAGAATGCAAGTAATTAGCACGGTACGCACTCTTCGCTTGCTAAATCAGTGCACTATTAGCTACCATGGCACCATGTCATGTACTAGCTGATCATTGTTACTGGGTTGTTCCTGGCAAAGGCAAACATTGAGTTCTCAGTTTCAGGTCATGCCTTTCATTATAACATGTGCTTTAACTTAGCCTTCCAAGTTCCAACTTCCATGGAAGTATACTTGCCCTAAATTATAGCTACAACAACACCCAATGTGAGTCCCATCATTGGTGAGGTATGCAACCTTAAACTTGACAGGGATTGTTGAAGTCTTGATGTATCACTAGATTGAACTAATTGCTGACCTAACTCTTTACTTTGGTTCTGAATACTTCTTTCATTAACACTGCATTGACATTCTTATAATGGTTATTGAGTTCTTCCCTTTATATTTCAAAACAAAGGCCATCCTTGTGGGTTAGGTCCACATTTTTGTACAACTATTCAATGAACTTGCTTCATTGCCTAGGCAAGTTTTCTTGGAATTAGTCACGAGGTAGTCAATTAAATTGTTGCAATAGTTTTAAACTGCACTTGCAAATTTGGGATATGTTCCCTGAACTTCATTTTAGGCTGCAGTCAATCATTTGATTCCAATTCCTTAATTTGTTGATTGTCATATTCATTATCGGCGATGTTTGAGATAAGAGCCAACTCTGTTTAATGCTTTACATGCTTGTGGGTACCATTGCATGTAGCCTGTCGGTTCAGCATCTCAATGAATGAATTAGAGAATCTCTGATGTCACTGGGCAACATTGATATGAGATTGAAATCTTTAAATCCTGTGAAAATAATTGATTTCAGAAAAAAAGCTTTTGTCAAATTGGAATGGATCCTCAGGAAACTGGTTAACTAAGCTTAACTTTCTTTGTTATAGAAGTAAATGGTAAAAAGGTAAAGGTAATGTGGGACCTTTAATCACGCATTTCTTTGTTCTTCATGTGTATAGAAACTCTACAAGATCCAAGCTCAATTTCTCTCTGGCTGCAGAATGAATATGAATTATGCTTTCTAGTCTGTACTCTTGCTGCAACTAGTTACACACTTTTAGTCTTTTAGATGTTGTGGGAAGGTCCAAACCCGCTGTTATGTACTAGAAGTTGAGAGATACATATAATGAGGTTCTTCGAAAGAGTGCAGCGTTTATGTTTCCTTTGCTTAGGCTTGAGAATGATTAATATCTTTGCCACAGAAATATTTCATGACCAGGAGGAAGAAGTACTAGTTATCCATTATGAGAACAGAAAAGGAGGATGGTATACCTAATACATAACAGGCTGGAGTTTAAGTAATTTCTTCTTTTATTTGTGTTGCCATAAGCATGTCAACTTCAGAAGATGGAAATGCTGATCTCTAGATGCTGATCTCTAGCAGCTGTGCTGGTGATCTCAAAAACTGACTGAGATAATGAACTTTCCAACATCATCCTCTTATTTTGTACCTTTTTACATGGTTTATTTGCATGTTCCATTATAATTCAACCCCCAGTGTGTTTAGGATTGAGAAACAATTGCTAATTGCTTCTTGTCCTCCATCCTCTGTGCAGCTCAGAACAACTATCATACAAGGCATCTTGCAAAGCTTTTGATCCACTTGGCATGTTGTTTGCAAGATTGTACTTCAACATCTGGTGCTCCATTGATCTCTCTTACCAAGGCACTGAATGCAGTATGCCTATCATCTGTTTTTATGAAGTATACAATAGAAAATACAAAGATTGACCACATTGAGGAATTGTACCTTATCCTGGATGAGAATGAGGTTGTACCAAATGCATTTACTAAAGGTAACAACAGTAGAGTGTGGTTATGGCAATGTGACACTAATAATTGTTTTCAAAATGCATAATTTGACAAGTCCACATAAGATTATTTTCACTTTTCATCTTCGTGATGAAAAACAAAATTGAGAATAATAAGAGGTTTATAGCATTCTAGATCTAGTAATATTGATTTTAAAGAGTTTCTCAACCATGTAGATAGGTGCTTAATTCTATGTCAAATGTTGTCAAAGATTTCTAAGACATTGCATGCAATATCTCCACGAATATCCGATGAAATCTAAAAATGAACTTTTTTTTTTCTTTTTTTTTTTTTTGAATCGTATCAAAATTAATGGTGTAAAAGATTCGATTTTCATGCCTGGTGTTTGTGGATACAAGTAGTATGCTTGGTTCAAGATCTCACAATTATGTCTGCCTCTCTCTTTCTCTGCCTTTCTTTTAAAAATTGTATCTTTTACTTTCGTGCATAACTTATCCCAGGGGTGTGTAGTAAGTCCTACCATTCAATTTTGTTATCACTCTTGTTTAAGGGTGACCATTGAAACGTACAAACAATCTGAAACGGGTATTCTTCCTCTTGTTTAATGGTTTAAATTTGTGTCTAGATAACTCTTGAGACTGTTGATAAACATGTCAGCGCCTGTTGATAATTAATATCCTTTTGATCACTATGTTTCCTTGAAGTGGTATGATAGATGCGTGTGGTGCTAATTCTCTCGCCTATTGCTGCCGTGCTGCTTGGGGAGGAGGCATTTGTATTAGGGTTTCAAATATAGATATCTTATTGTTATGTGATTCTTATCTTGTTCTTTATGGTTGATGTTGAACGTCTCCATTAAAGTTTCATATTAGAATGACCTCGATGTCCCTTCTTCCTCCCCTCAACAGAATAACTATTTTCCTTAGACTTGTCTTTTATTTGATAATAAAATAAGCTGCAGGCTTTACCTGTTAATTTTCCTGAAATGCAGGTCAAACTGTTGAAAATTTTGTCCTGCACAGTGTACTTAACTTTATTTGTACAGTTGAGCCTAGGTACGTGACATTCAAAATTTATTCTCATTATAAGTTGTCTTCTTATCATACTCCTGACACTGCTTCTTCTCTGAATGCAAGTCCTCACACATACCTTCTCCATTGTGAACTGCTTAAGTTCATGATGGTTTCCATGTCAACTCAGCTTCTCTCTGAGTCATCACCAGGGCCAAAAGATACCCATCCATTCGTCAATGCTGCCATGGCTCAGGTGATGAGAAACATCATGTTCTTGTCTGTTATCTGTTTGATTCGCCGTCTCCTATTTTTTCAGTACTGCTGTCAATTGACATTGTAATTTTCAGGAAGATTCCTTGATTTCTTTGCTTGTTCGTAGACTGCTGCTGAATTACATTTCCCAACCTCAGAGTGGCTTCAATGGTTCATCTGAGGAGAGTCAGTCTGGTGTCTTGCAGAAAGTTGGATCTGCTGCTGGTATTTTCTTTGATGCTTTTGTGTCTTGTCCATTTGCTTGCTTTTGCTATCATACCATTTCACTAACTGGAAAACCGCTACTATGAGGATACTTGTGAACATCATCAACACGAATGGGCTTGCTTATTTTTTTTCCAGTTTGGACAGCTCGACACTTTTGCAAATCTAATTCTAGTTTTGTTGAATATGCTTCTGCATATGCATATCATGTCGTGAAAAGTTCTTTATCTGTCATAAAATGGTTGTTGCATATATAAATTTTAGAAATCTATCTGTGATAAAGGCACGAATCTACGAGGCTGTAGTAAAGTTGTCTTCAGGCATTGGTTCTACAAGTGTCAACAGTGTGTCTCATGTTCCTTTTTGAGATAGTGAGACGCGACTGTCCCTAGCATGCTGCCAAATATAGGCCTTTATGCGACGTATCGGATGGTATCTGTTTTGAGGTTGTTAATACGTGAAATCTCGGTGCATAAATGGGTATCCAATACAACCAATACCACCAGTACATGACCGATACCTCCAATACTCAGTATGACGACCGCAACCTAGTACGAGACATATCAGGACGTTTTCATGACGCCGCGACTGTTACCTCGATCCTGACTCATGCTGCAATTATGAACCCTGGTCCCTACCCTAGTGTCCTTTGTTTGCTTTCCATTTTGGTAAAGTAACAATCTCAACAGTTGTACACAAATATACTAATTAATATCATAGTCATGAAGGATAAGTAACATAAGAACTTTGATAAATTTATTTTAAGGCATCAAAGTGGATTTCACCTTTTAGATAGGTTTTTTCGCTGGATATAGTATCAATACTGGGCTAACGACTTTGTGTTTCTAAATACAACAAAATAGAATAAAAGAGAAAATAAAATTCAGCTTTCTTGAAGGGAATTCTATGGCTTTGGAACTTTGGAAGATGGAAATCTATAGGTTGTTTAAGTCCTGGCATTTTGAAGGTTTTTTAAAAGTGGATTTGAAGAGTCTGTAAATTATTCATCCAATGATTCGGGAAGGTGAATGGGTGTATGAACAGTTGATTGTCCCCCTATAATTAGAAGGTTATATTGGGGCGAGGGGGTTAAATGTTAATCATATAATTGATTTGATGGTCTCGATAGCCAAATGATTCATTGTCAATGGCCCTAGACTACCTTTACTGTTTGTTTGGGAGCTCGGATTTCAAATCTAGGATTTGAGATCAATATGATACTTGAAAGACTAATATTTGTGGACCTGAAATTTATCCAAATTAATGGTGTTTCATAAAGCCCCAAAGTTAGAGAATTTCAATTGACAACCATTGCTTTGTCATTTGACATTCCTCTGTCTCCTCTGTTTCCTCAGATCAACAATTTAATGGAAAACATCATTGTGCTAGGTGTAGGCCTTTTGCCCAAACGCAATCTTATCTTTTATGACTATTTGTAATATGCTCAAAGGTGAAAGTTATATAGACTCTCATTACCTCCCCATGAACATGCAGCGAATTTGGTGTTATTTCCCCTCAATTTCTTCACTGGTTCAAACGATGAAGGTTTGAGAAGTCTTTTGGCGCAGAGCAGTCTGCATATACTGCTTATTCTTGTTCATTTCCGTAAATGTCTTGTTGCTGATGAGCTCATCACTGATGGAACATATGCCAGTGCTGATTCAGATCCTTTGCCCAAAGATAGGATGCAATTTTCTGTTAATCCATATTGCAAGGCTTTAGAAAATGCAAGGGATGTTGAATGTAAGTGGTCGTTGTACTCTCATTTGCAGAGCATGTTAAAATGGATTTAGATTGATTTTTCCATATCCTGCAGTTGATCGAGCAGATGTTGAGGGAAATGCTCACAGTGGCCCACTTGTCAGGGTACCCTTTGCCTCCCTCTTTGATACTCTTGGCATGTGAGTGCTTTTTCTTTCGTTTCTTTAATTTATATTACTTATTTGGCTTATCTGATTGGAGATTAGCCCTTCTCAGTTTTTTGTATAGCTTTTTAGATGGAAATGAATTTTACCAAAGAGAATCAAGTTGTAAGAAGGGAGGACCAGGAGTTTGTAATAAGAAACTATATAAAGATATGGCATGCCAACCATGCACGCTTTATATCAATGGTTACCCTGAAAAGCCACGAGATGCTTGGGACTCAGAAGCTAGGAAAACAACTCTCCCATAATGGATTCTCAATAGAAGCTCCTGTTCCAAATTTGTTGTTCCTCTCCAGTCATTGCACACACAAGATTTCTACGAAGTACCCACAATCAGTACTTGCCAAACCGAGGGGACTAACCCCCAAAACTGCTTATGTCTAACAAGAAGATATAGAATTATTAAATATGAAGGAGCTTCAACAGCTGCTATACCCTTACACGAAGAAAATGAACATAAGAGAGTGGTCTGAGATATTCAGATGATGAAAGTCCTTTTTAATAGTAGGGTAGTTTAACAAGCATTCAACATTTACCAGTAATCTACAAGTTCTACATTAATTTCTCACTTCTTTACTACCACCCAATAATCCTCTCTCAGTGACCTCCAAATCTTCAATGCATTTACTAAAATCCTTAATTTTCTTCTCCCCACCATTGTCTCATCAAATTGAGATAAAGGGTGAATCTCCGGCAAATACCCATTTTCCTTAATATTGCTCTTGTAACTCTTATAAGTTTTACTCCATAAAAATAATCTGTCATTTATAATGACGACAATAAATCAAAGAGAACCAACAAGCATTCTGCCATCAAGACTTCTCCAGCTAATCAATGCATTACAAGAATCCTAAACCTCTCCTCTAGCTATTGGAGCACCCAATTTCTCATCAAATTGAGATAAAGCATTCAATCTCTGGCCTAAACCAACTTCTTTTAACTGTGCTGTGGTAAGTTGTTCGGTTACCTCAAAAGATAATCTCTTATTTATAAAATTATATTGATTAACCAAAGAGAACCAACAACCGAGTCTACTATCAAGACTTCATCCAATTATTTGTAAACTGGCCATCAACATCCAATTTATTTACATCATGACTATGTGATTCCAAAGCAACCATTATCTCATTAAAAATGTCATTGCCAACTCCGAGCTAGTCTCAGTCTCTCAGCACAACTTTCTTAGCTATCTAACATGATCTTTCTTAACTTTTACAACTTTGTCCCCTTCATTTTACAACAACGTTCTGAATGCTGAATCATCATGGTTGGTGAATTATGAATAATTTCGAGCTCCAAAACCAATTACTTGCAATCAGACTATTTGTCCTCTTCCCTGTTTCAGGTGTTTGGCTGAAGAATCTGCTGCGCTGTTGCTTTATTCTTTGGTGCATGGGAATTCAGATTTTTTGGAATATGTTCTAGTGAGAACTGATCTGGACACTCTGGTATGCTGTGGTCTGAAAGATTGCGTTGATTGTTTGATTAAAAATAATTTATTTAACATGATTCCTTGCCATTTTTGTGAACTTCATTATTGTGCTTCAAGAGTTTAAGAATCTGCTGCTTGTGAAGTTGTTCTATGTGAAATAATTGGGCTCATGTCATATGAGGTGTTTGCAATTAAAATTGCCTTTATAAAGTGCTGAATGCTCTATGATCTGCTAATTAAGGTCATTTTTATCATGAATTCCCAGTTGATGCCTATCTTGGAAACGTTGTACCATGCTCCTAAGAGGACATCAAATCAGATCTACATGTTGTTGATTATCCTTCTTATACTCAGTCAGGATTCTACTTTCAATTCGAGTATACACAAGCTGGTTAGCTTCCCTGTGTTATCCTTCTACACTGCCTCTAAGTATATGGAACCATCTATAAGTTATTCCATCTGTGATTAATGAATGTTTTTATTTCTTATTTTCCCTCCCCTTGGGAAAAAATTCCGGATTCATGGAAACAGGTGGTACCAGATGTTCCTTGGTATACGGAACGCCGCCTTCATCATACATCTCTTGGGTCTTTGATGGTCATAATTCTTATAAGGACTGTGAAGTATAACCTATCTAGGCTGCGGGTACGTCTAGAATTCTAACTCTGGCTTACTTGTTGAACATAATTGCATAACTGATCTTAAAAGCTGCACTTCTTTGGGGATAAAAAAATTGATCTCTTTGCTGGGTGATGCTTGTTTTACTTGTCAATCTCGGTTTACTTAAGAGATGGTACAATGGGTATAAGATATGCGTGTCTGTAATTGTTGATGAATCAATCATGATATCAACAGGGTTTGTTTTGCTGCTACAAGTTACTACCTTGAAACTTAGAAAAATATTTCCAGCTAGGGTGAGCTTTACTTGGTCTACTGTTGCCTGTTCTCGATTGGATTCACTGCAACACTTTCAAAAATATTTTGTAGATCATGAAGCTGTTTCTCACAACGTTTGTGCTTTCAGTTTCCATAGTGCTTTGGTGAATGAGCTTCTTCGTTGCACCTATTCTTGGAGTACATGGAATTGTTTGTTATTGTCTTTAGTAAATGTCGGGTTTTTTCTTGGAAATTTGTAGGCAGTGCTTAGTCATCCATTTATGGGGTTAAAAATCAATAAGGAGGGTTACTCCGGACTGATTTGGGATATCCGCTATTCAAGGATAGGGTTACTTATCTAAATTCCCTTTGGCTAGAGCAGCTGGGACGTTTAGGGTTTATACCATTTTTGAGGTCCAACGGAACTGGGGTAACTTGTAGCTGATTATTGGAAGAAGACATCTTGTCTTTTACTGCTGTACTTTTGACACTTTTATAAATATACTCTTTCTTCATCTAAAAAAAATACTAAGGAGGGTTAAATTTTGTGGAGTTTGTATTCTTTCGTCTTGGAGAATCAATATTGACCTTCCTGGTTGATCTGGCATCGTACTTGTTCCTTCAGTTAACTAAAGGGTTGTAGTACTATCATATATGTACCAAGGGCACGGTTGTCTTTGAGGCCAACGACAACACTTTTCTTTTGAAGCTGTAGGTCCTGCTAAAACCTGGTCTTATGCCTAGCTCGACAGCTCCAAAGCCTCTCTAGACTTTGCGTTGCGGGTTGTCGTGTTTCCTTTTGTCAAGAATTTCAAGTGTATGACTATAACAAGACCTTTCAAAAGGTTAATTAGGAAGGTTAGGTTCCCAAGTCTGGTGAATGTGAGATTGTACGAAGTTCAAGAGCACTTTATGAAGATCATTGTTTGAAACGTTTGAATATTTTGGTGGAAGAAAATTAAGCTCGCTCACTGAATAGAGGCTTCTTTTACATTACTAATCTATTGTTCCATAGAGAACTTTATAAAGATCATTGTTTTTAAGCGTTCAAATAGAACAGTTCTCGAGTAATCTCTTGTGCCAAAGCCTCTTCCGATGTTATTGCCTACAAAGGGGGTGGGGTATATACATGCCTTTTTTTTGACTGAGAAAAGTTAGTCGATCATTAATCATAATAGATAAAAGTTAACACACACAACCTTACCATGTTAAATAGTGATACATCATTTTGTACATAACGCATCTCTTGGAAAGATTTTCCACTTCCTCGAGGTCATAAAAGATGAGCACGGATCAACATCACCTCAGGGAATACCCCAAGCTTGGGAAGGCTAGGCTAGATCCTTGCACAGAGAAGGCCCACAAGCTTGGAGCAACATGACCTCCCATGATCAACTTCTACTGGGGTACTGTAACACCCCGAACCCTCACATGGGTCGGCTGGTGTCATCAAGATCCGCTCTCCTGGTTGAGGACTGACCCCACAGACCACCATAAATCTTTCCAGCATGCTTTGTCCTCACTCAC
>BSSO01005403.1:0-13178 GCA_030267885.1 Mesembryanthemum crystallinum | reverse complement strand
CTAATTTTGCCAAACATAGCCTAATGCTAGTACTATCCAACTTTTTTCAAAATATCAGTGATACCTTAACTTTGCATTTACCATTTTCCATAACCTAAGGGTTGACGGAACTGATCTACCGCTAAATTTTTGACTTTTAGGCTATGTGGACGCTTTTGCCCCTACAAACATAGAAAAATTGGGGTACCACTCGCACAAATAATTTCTAGCACTTATTTTTTCCCTAGATGTTTTGCCTTGTGGTTGAGATTTGTTGGGGAGGTTTGGGATTATGTAGTAGGGAAAGAAAGGAACTGCAGTAGCAACATTGATAGTAACAAGACTATTAAAGGATTTAGTGGTTGATAAATCTACTATTGTTTGTTCGAAGTTTGTTTCTCCCTCCTCTAAGCAAATGATTGCCTCTATTTTTGACATCTCACAACATACCTCTCTTGGTAAATATTTTGGTTGTTCAGTGGTTGATCAACAGGTTACCAGATGTTCTATGCTAGAGATTATTTCTAAAGCTTGAAATCGTATAAGTGCTTGGTTCGCTAACTCTCTTATATGGGGCATTCTATGCTTATCCATGTAAACCTTGAATCTATCCTATCTCATACCATGTAGTGCTTCCAACTGCGTGCCTCAGCTTGCCATATAGCTCGACTCAATCAACCCAGACTTCTTATGAAAAATGTATAACTTGGAGAAAGGGTTCCCAATGTTTAGTTGGGTAAGAATTGTTGGCCTAAGGTAATCGGGAGTCTAGGGTTTCGAAAGGCAATTGTTATTAATAAAGGCTTTTTTTTGTAAATTTATATGGAAGCTCCTTATCGAGGAGAAAATTTTGTGGGTTTGGGATACGCTAACCCCTCTCTTTGAATGTAACTCCAAGTTGTCTCAGTCTGCTGTTTAGCATTCTCTTCTTTACTTCGCTCTCTCTTTCAAAAGGGCTTGAGATAGAAAATTGAAAATGGGTCTTATGTCAACTTTTGGATGAACAATTGGTGTGGCCAGTCTTAGATATGTTACATCTCAAACCACTTTCCCTCTTGTCCCCACATTATAAGGTTAGTGATTTTATCCTTTCCTGGTTGATCTTGGGATATTTCCAAGCTTAGCTCATTGCTTGCACATAAGTTAGCTAACACAATTAGCAACATTCCTCTCCCTTTCCATGATTTAGAGGACTCGGTTTTTTGGGGCTTGAGCAGTAATAGAATTATCTCTCCTAAATCTGCGACTTGGATGGCTCATGGTTTTTGGACTGATGACCTTCCTAAAAGGAGACATTTATTGGATCTAGAAGTTGAATATTTCTTGAAGGTTAAACCGTTCCTACGAAATTTTTTTAATAAAACCCTTCCGTTAATAGAGACCCTTACTTTTAAGCGTCTAGAGATTGACATGACTTACCGGCTTTGTAGGGCAGGGAACGAGAATCAGTCTGTGTCTACTGGCCATCTAAAGAATGAAAGAGCGTGTTTGGGGATGTGAATGCTCCCCCACATGAGTCGACAATACCTACTGTTACACATACTCCTAGCAGATACTTGTAACATCCCCTTCCTGGTATGCTGATTGCTAATGCAAGAAGCAATCAAAGTACTCAAATTATGCATCTTCCTCCAATACTAGGTGGAGTCAAGTGATGGGTTTGTTTCCCAAAATGACTTCTTTTTTAGATAAATAATGGAATCAACCCACTTAACCTAGAGTGAGTCCTTATTTGAACTGACATTCCAAATATGCTTGTATACAATTGCAACATTCGAAATCTCACTGTTTTCACCCCCAGACACCATCTTCTCTAGGGACTCAAATATCTTTACATGAGACAGCCAGACAGATGAAGCAAATTGAGACTCTGATTTACCCCATAAAAACTTACAACACAACGGATTAACTTTTTGAATTATACTATGAGAGAGGATGTAGATACTAGCCCAATACACCTGCAAAGATGAGAGTATTGCTATCACCAATTGCAATCTGCTCGTATAAGAGAGATGCATATCTAGCTGCTCATGAATAAAATCTTGGTGTAACCTTGTTCACCAAAGCATGGCAGTCAGTTGTAGTCCACTTCTTGTGAGAAAATAGGGATTGTAAAATATTTCATTGATAAAGTTTTCTCTTTTAAAGCCAGTAATCCCCATAATTTGTGTGATAAGCCTCATTAACCCCACTTATGTACATATTGGATTGTTGCACATTAATGCTTAACTCACTTATTTGCCTAAGTATGTGAACAGTGCACAGGTATGCTTTGTAGAAAATCATGAAGTCATCAGAAAAAGTAACATGTGTGAACTTCATTTTCTTGCACATAGGATGGAGGTGAATGAAAGTCAAGAATTTCATGCCAAGCATAAAAAGTAGGGGGAAAATGGGATCTCCTTGTCTTTAGTTTCTACCACCTTCAAAGAATCCATGAAGACCTCTATTGAAAGAGATTGAGAATCTTGCAATATGTCATAACCCATGTGATGAAGGTATAGGAGAACCCAGCTCAATCAACACATCTCACTCAACAAATTCCCACTTAACAGTGTCATAAGCCTTTCTAAGATCGATCTTTGTTAAACACCTAGGAGAGCATGTTTTCCTATCATAATGTCTTAATTGGTTTTGACACACCAAAATATTATCTTGAATTGATATGTCCGCTACAAAAGCATTCTGGGATTCATCCACAAAATAAGGAATTACAACCTTCAACCAATCAGGCAATGAATTACATTGCAATAGGCAATGAATCTGAAACCACTAGCCATTCTTGGATTTTCAATCTTAGAAACCAAAGTAATAGTGGTATCATTGAGTTGTTTCAATAGCTTCCTGGTTGAGAAAAATTCAAGGACAACAGATTTGATCTCCTTCCCCATTTAGGCCAAGCAACTATGAAAAATCCACTCCCATAGCCATCGGGGATAGGATTTTTGTTGATGTCTATGAAGTGTGATGTACACGAGATAGACTCAAGAGGGGAGGGGGGGTGAATTGAGTCCTTGGTAAAGTTGATTCTTTTTTGAACTCAAAAACAATGTGGACCGGTTTTGATGGAACTGTTCCACTAAATTGCAGAAAACAAATAACGCTAATAGGAACACAGTATTTAGCGTGGAAAACCTCACAAACTAATGAGAGTAAAAACTACGACTCCGTAGGGATTTTGTCAATACTACTTCCCTTATTAAGCAGTATCCTTGATTACAAGTAATCACTCTTAGATCTCACTCAAGACCTAACGCCCATTCAAGTTAGCCCTAGCTTATATCACCCCTTCAAGTAATTATACTTGAAGCTAAATAATGAATTGTGCTTCCCGAAAAGAAGAATTACAAAATAGTAATCCTACATGCTAAGTATGCCAAGGAAGACTCAAGTCACAACTCACAAGTATGGAACATTTCTAGCACACATAATACTCAGTTTGGTGCTGAAACGTTTAAGGCAACAATGTTATAAGCTCTCAACAATGTGGGCGTATAAACTCAGTGAAAGCACATTAGAAACTGACCTAATACACCATCCATATAAATAGATGTGCATATGGTTGATTCCTTAGTCAAGTAGGATTCCCAAATAGTGTCTAGATTCATAAAAAAAGCTTTATGTAAACCAGAACTCTAAAAGATAATTTGTCATAAAATATGCCAACTATGTAATAAATATAGTAGATAAAATCAGAGCATACTCCAATATTTATCAGTCAAAAACGCCAACTCAAAGATAATATTTTGCCTACTCATAAAAATATGAAAAATCTTATCTTTTAGCAATTTTAGAGAAGTTAGAGTTTAGGAAATTCTTGTTCTCCAAGGGTGAAAATAATTCCCCAAATTCTTTGACTGATTTTACTCATAATCTTGACTTAATTATATCTAAATATTATACATAAGATTTCCAAAAGGATAATCATAAATATTCACATATATAATTGTTTGTTTAATTCCATCCAACTCTTATTGCATAGATGGAATAGGTACTTATAGACCTGTCAAACGGGTCGAGCGGGTCGGGTTCGGGTTATTTTCGTCGGGTCATTTTCGGGTTCGGGTCGAGGGTTCAGGTCGAGAAATGCTCAACCCTGACCCAGAGATGTCGGGTTCGGGTCGACCCACCGGGTCATGAACGCCATTTAAGATTTTTTTTCTCCGTCAATTTTTGACCAATAATCTTGCGAAAATTAAATATTGTGCATGGTTTTACCTTATTCTAACTATTGCAGATAGATATAATGTTTCTCATTATGCTAATATGTATATAAAAATATTAAGGATGTGTTAAAGATAATTATTAGTGCTATGTCGATGTCAAAAATGAATATAAGTTACTTGCAACCACTATGTTGATGATAATGATACTATAACCTTTGTCAAACACTAATAAAAAAATCTTACACAATTATAAACAATGGATTTTAAAGCAGTTTATTACATAATTTTGTCATAATATGAGCAATAATTTAAATTTTCGGGTCAAACGGGTCAACCCATGAACGGGTCGGGTTTAACCCTAAAATATACGGGTCAATCGAGTTCGGGTCAAATCGGGTTTTCGGGTCGTGAAACCCGTGTTAGAACCCTAAAATTCGGGTCGGGTTTTCAGGTCGGGTCGAAATTTGACAGGTTTAGATACTTACATGGAACTGTTCCATCAGCAATCAGCTTAACCCATTACCATTGACATATTAGTTCCATACTTAATCAAATGCAACTCTTATCTAACCAAAGCATACCAAGTACTCACAAGAAGTCTAAAGATACTATTATAAAGCTCTACTACCAAAGACTTATTGCTCCACTTGGTCTGAACCAAGATCCAACCATCAACAATTTGGTTAACATTCAAAACAAACATACCAACTTGCACACATTAGCACAACAATTAAGGTTACATGTTTGTTATCATCAAAACCAATAACTCAACAAAGTGGAATGCTGCTTTAACAAACTGAAATTTGATATTCATGTGCTTGGTTTTCTTGTGTTGGACTGGATTCTTCACATTAGTAATTGTTGATTTGCTATCAAAAAGATACTACATCCGTTCNCACCTTAATTGTAGAACGGAGGGAGTATTTGGTAAGTTGTGTTTGAACTTCACTAATGTTCTGTAATATCCTTATGAGCCACAATATTGCTTGATAACATATGCGTAAGCAACAGTATACTTAGCTAGACTAGTTATGTAAATGATGAGAATAATAATGTAGGGTAATTCTTCCACTGCCACCGCTAAATGGCGGCCGTGGAAAAATTATTGGTTGGTTGGAACCAAACTGCTTTTGGTTGCAACCAAAGTCAAAAAAATCATAATCATAACTTTGGTTGCACCTAATGTGTTTTTGGTTTCAATCAAACTTATAATTGATTAGATAAAATGAACGTATAAGATTAGTTCACTTAAATCTAACGGTATACAATAAAAGTTTCAGTGGCCACCACTAAGTGGTAGCCATTGTAAAATTTCCATAATAATGTATATTGAAAACATTTTTATTTGCCTTCGCGACTGGCCAGTCAGCATTCCGAAAAGTCTTCAATCGGAAATATAGGTTGAAGTTTATTTGTGTATTTAAGGAGAGCTGTGAAGTGATTAGCTACAATCAAAATTTTAGTGGGTTTGATTGTACAAAGGCCAAAAGTAAAGGGGCGATAAATAACTTTAGGTGACTTCTACAACGATCAACAATCAATAGTGGTTATTAAAATCCTTTGATTGCCAATAAATTAATAACGATCTACATAACAACCCTTCACATAAGTTCTACATTTAAATTAAGATGGGAGACGTGCACTGAAAAAAAAAAAAAAAAATTAACATGGGAGAAGGATATTCACAAGTATATAAATTACACCATCATAGAAGTATCCTCTTACAAGTACGTCACAATTTCAGATATACTGACCTATCTTCTACTAATTTTTACTTCTCCCATCCGATTCCTTTTTCCCTATCCTCTCTTCATACACTTCCACCTTTACCTCTAACTTCTTAAAAGTTGAAATGAACCTAGAATAGAAGTAGAAGTTTCTAGTTCTACTTTTTAGCATATTGTAACTTCTTAGAAGTCAAAAAGAATAGGCGAAGAAGAATGAATGTTATAGTGAGAATTAGAAGTTGATAGAAGATTGACCAAACGAGCTCTAAACTCCTTCAGGTCTTGTGTAGCACACAAAATTTTGTACTCTTTGCTTTGCAAAGTCTCTAACAAAGGAATGATCACCTTATCAAGTGTCACCAACGAGGTTGTTACAGGCACTGCGCTTTGAGAGATCGGCGACAGGCAGTAGACAGTTGGCTAGAAGAGCATCAGTGCCGGTGGTGGTTGCCGTGATGAAGCTCTCCCATGGTGGGGGAATATAGTTGGCTACCTCCAAGTTGATCTCAAATAACTCATCTTCTTGTTCTTCCTCCATGTCCAATAACTCTACTCTTGTTCCCACTCTCTCTTTTTGTTGTGGTATGTCTTCAATTGTGAAAACCATTTTGACCCAATAATGGAATAACAAAGTCAGTTACATGGTTGTTTATATATGGTTGTTTGGACAAGGGAAAGTGGATAAGTTGAACGGCTTTGATCAAATCATGAAAGGGAGCAAATATGATTAGTTGACTTGAAATGAAAGTTGGTTTTAGATTTTCCTTAATTTGCCCAAACTACCAACCAACCATCTGATTTGAGCAGTTATGCCAAACCTATCTAACATTCTGCTGACTTGAGCTTCATTAAATTTTTGCTTCAACACTGCTCTGAAAACACTAGCAGCCTAGCAGGAATTGGACTCACAAATATAGATAATGATTCTTCCACGGCCACCGCTAAATGGTGGTCGTGGAAACATTATTGGTTTGGTTGAAACCAAAGTCAAAAAATCATGATTATCACTTTGGTTGAACCCAAAATATTTTTGGATTCAACCAAACTTATAATTGATAATAGAAAATGAACGCATGAGATTAGTTCACTTAAATCTAACAGTATATATTAGAAGTTTCAGTTGCCACCACTAAGCGGTGGTCATTGTAAAATTTCTCATATAGACAATGAGAGCAATTTCATCCCAAATCCTTTTTTAAATGGCTTAAATTTCTTTTCAGAGTGTTATATCAACTTAAGCTACCTCCTCCTAAGTAAGCTATCATTCTCCTGTCCCAAGACAAGTGTAAAAATTGTTTTATTGGGGTTAACCAATGAACTCCTGTTATTTTAATGCTTTACCAATTAAATCTATATTAGTTTTTTTTTCCAAAACACTCCGATAGTATTTATGTTGTACAGCCAAGTAACTGGTAAGAAACCGGGTCCCTAAGAGACCACGGAGCCCCCGTAATGGTCAATCGAAACAACAGCTTTAACTCCAAAAACGTGGGTTTGAAATGAGTTAGGCCGCTCGGAACGGCGAAAAGAGCCACCAAGGGGCCTCTTGGGTTTCAACCTTCATATTTCAGCACGATACTGCACGGGCACCCCCGCAGGGACGTCAGAGGAGCCCATGGCCGGAAAACGGGTCCGTAAGAGCTCTTAGAGGCCTCATAACGGCCACCCAAACCGAGGGCTCTCTCTTGCAAAACCGGGTGTGAGAGGTGTGTTAGGCCTCTCGGAACGACGGACCGAGCCACGGGGGGGTCTCTTGGGTCCCCTCGGGTGACCACGCAAGCCGACGGGCGAGAGTGAACCAGCGCCCGGGAGGGTCCAAAACTGTGGGTTATAAGTGGGCAAAACGGGGATGTCCGGGGTGCCGGGGGTGTCATGGGTGTCAAGGGTGTCAAGGTGCCCGGGTGTCACCGGGCCTGACATGCCCACGTGCCCAGGAGTGACCGGGCGTGAAGATGTCACGGGGCACTGACATGCCCGCTTGCCCGGGAGTGATCGAGTGTCGCGGACCGCGGTGTCATAGCGCCCGGTTGCGCTGACATGCCCTCGTGCCGGGGAGTGACCGGACGTGGGGGTGTCAAGGTGCCCGGGTGTTACCGGGCGCTGACTTGCCCTCATGCCCGGGAGTGACCGGGCGCTGACTTGCCCACATGCCACGTAAGCAACTGCAGACAGAATAGTTAACAGAGTTAACTTGGGTGCAACCAATACAAAAACTTAGAAAGGTTGCATTATACAATACAATAAGTGAAGTTGGGATTAATATCAGTTGTTGGGTAAAAGGTTGAATTATTTAATCAATTTTCCTAAATACAATACACCATCATTCACAACCATAAACTTAGGAAATATAGCCCATTAGAAACAAAAAGACAAACATGACCATCATAGAAGTGTCAACTAGATTGGAATTCACCCAAAAAATGAAAGACAGGGAAGGAAGATGAAGCCCTTTGGGCATTTCACTAGAGAAGATGAGCTTAAAGCTACACACAAATCTTCAACTATTACACATTAGAAACAACAACATTGCAAGAGTGTGTTAGACTATTATATGAAGGCAAAACTGTTTTCTGCAGGCCATGCAATAAAGATCTCACACAGTTTTCAATCAACTCCTGCAGAGTCAAAACGTTAAAACTCACAATCTAGAGAAACGGGTTGGTGGTGGCGGCTAGCGGTATAAAAGATGTGGGATGGACAGAGGCAATACCAGAATAAAGATCACCAGGTATACCAATATATGCGATAATTCTACCAAGTTTAAAAGCTAAGGGATTAACCTTAATCCACCAAGTTCAACTATAATGGTTAGGAGGATTTTACAAAGAGGCATTTCAGCACCCATGAGCAACTCTCATTTTCTCATTCAATCATACCGCCAAGACAAACCACCAACATCCAACTCCAACAAACCAATATACACAACAGTAGCTCCAATGCACATACTATAACCTTAATCTCAACAAACAAATACTCACAGTAGCTCAAACAAATTCAATACCCAGCAAGAAATCGATGAGAACATAGCAGGTAATAGCCTCCCTTCCAGCTGATCAATCAGTCACAGTAAAATCAATATGCCTTAGCGAAACAAACCCAGAATTCAGCTCAAGTATATAACTGCAGCTCTAAGACAGAACTTTTATGAACAGAAAACCCAGCACAAATCAACGAGTCGCAGCTTATAACAAACCCAGCAGCAAACACACCCAAAAGCACAATTAGCATTAGCAACAAGACTCACACTTACACTAGTATCTTGGTTGTAAAATGCAAATTTTAAGACACCTGTCTTTTAGTTTTGTCTTTTAGTTGATCAAAATGCTAAAAACAGTAGAAGGCAAGTTCAATGTGCCTTGTCTGTCACTCTCTAAGCTACCATTTATCTTTGAGGTGTTGGAGATGGATAATGGGTTTGCATCGCACATGTGCTCCCTTTTTGGTGATGAACATAAACCTTAGCATTTTCGTGCCATCTATACTGGTGTCTCGAGTACTGTACTGATGGCTATTTGTTTAGTTTCTAATGCTCTTATCTCAGATTCAACTCATTTTCAATTGAATTGTCTAGACATGATTCAATTGTGTACTGGTTTCTGTTCAACTCCTGTCTTCTAGTTGTCCAAGCTCCTGCTGTTCTATGTCTTTGAGCAACTTTTTGGTGTTCTGGTTACAGCAAAATGGATTTTGAAATTCCTGATACCAGTTGGAAGAAATCTCCATGCCGTAGCATGTTTCTGTATTTTAAAAGCCTCACAGTTTTGGCTCCTAACTAGCATGTAGAAGTATCAAGGGCTTCATCTT
Source organism: Mesembryanthemum crystallinum (assembly GCA_030267885.1). NCBI lineage: Eukaryota > Viridiplantae > Streptophyta > Magnoliopsida > Caryophyllales > Aizoaceae > Mesembryanthemum > Mesembryanthemum crystallinum. Next base: position 3,502 of record BSSO01005403.1, on the reverse strand, counting down.
ATTGGTGTATACAGTATAGGCCTTGGATATCTAAGAACAATAAGGACTTATTCTAATATCCTTGCTGCACATAAACTCCACTCGAACCAAAATCTCTAGTCAATAGAGAAAAAGAAACTGGTTCTGCTTGTTTGGTTGTTTACAAGGAGTACAGTAAACATGGTTCTGCATTGTCAAGAGACTTGGTTGGGTAAACGTCACTGAATTCACCCTCAAGAAGAAATGACATTGACAATAAACTAGCGATCCCCATTATCTAGATAAGTCGATTACTCCTTCCCCAACCACAAAGCCATTTTTCCGCAATCTTAACAATGACGATACACAGACACACGACCAGGATCTTTCTACATACCATATATATCTTGACAACCTTCCAACTTAAAGAAAAAAAAGTCTTAATCTGGCTGGTACAAACATGCAGTATGGTGGCTACCTTGGCAACTTATAATGGAGTCAGACCTGTACCAACGAGCAAGGGGTAGAGAAGTAGCCGAGGGTACTTACTACTTAAGGCAAGGTGACAATTGGTAAGTGTCGTTTGCCAATTTCAGTACATAACTAAGCTCTTCATCTGCATCTACCCATATGTGATATAATCTCCTTCCTAAGCAACAGCTCAAATATCGTCATCAAGTCTTTGTCATCTTTCTATCCACATGTTCTTTTGTGTCAAACCTAATATACTGGAAGGAATTTTAGGCTTTTCATGATCCTGTTTGTGTGCCTTATCTTCGTATGCTACCAAAATATTTATTTTCCTATCAGTGTCATAAGTCCCCAATTTTATTGTTTTGCATCCGTAGTACACTTTAAACAATCTTGTATCCATCTTTAAATTACACGGTAAATCATATAAATATATAACCAAACTTCCCAAAAAAAGAACAGAGTATAAAACCACATAATTCTAACACACAAGATCACCAGTGCAACTTTTTCCATCATCCAACAAACAAAAACAAAGTATCACACACACAAGAGCTTCAAGATTAACAAAAGTCTAATTGACTGAAAACATCAAAAATTTGATACGCAAGTACTCTTCAAGGCTTCGATGTTTGTAAGCAATCACTCAAGTGAACTTGGACTTACAATCCCAGACCCCCTAAGAAGAAAGGAAAGAATTTTGTCTTCTGTGCAGTCGATAATGCCGGATTACAATCGCTCCTTCAATGGCAACCAGCTTTGTTAGAGTTATTGTTCGGTAATTGCTGCTGCTATGCTACCAATCATCATAGGCCTCACTCATAAGTCATAACAAAAATTCATTATGATAGTGCATTTTCCATGTCTACATTGAGCCACAAAGTCGACTTTCAAGCTATCAAACATTGAACGAACAAATAAGGGACACAAAACAAAAAAAATGAAAAGTGAAAAAAAAAAAAAATACAGGTTCCATTTGCACTATAGTTGTCCAACAAAAACCATGGCAGGTTCAATTTAAGAATGCTCAAAGGCACTAATTATAAGCACACCAAGCTGAGTCGAAAAGAACGGACACATGCTCAAGGCATGTTCGAATCACCAAATGCTCAAATGCACTAGATGAAGCCTAAAAGGCTACCAAAAGAGAAAAACAAAACTGAATGAACAATGGTCCCAATCCTAATTTCCCACTAGGCACTACCACAAGCTGTCCTAGGAAACAAAAGCAAACATAAAAACAAAAACAAAAACATAACATATCTGAAAGTCTTCATAAGCAAAATCATTCTTCCTTGGGCCGCTTAGCCATAATGGGATTAGAACAGCCAGGAAAGGGAGCAAGGGTTTGAATGCAGGTGCATATTGACATGTTCCTATTTGGCGTTTCCAATTTCGGTATTATAGCCATCTTTTTTGTCTTCTCTCTCAAATTGTACCAGAAAATCCTCGACCTTGAATCCTTTCTCAACAAAATTTCGGTTCTGTTTCGTGAATAAGCAATAGGGCAGATCTTCAACGAGAACCTAATATCAACGGAGTGAGAGATATTAAATAACTTGACCCAAGACTCTTTAACTCCGTACTGCTTCATGACCATGACTTCATATAACCAGCGTTGTGGAGGATTCAGAGCTGAAAGGAAACATAAACATCCATCGAGAACCCCTAGTTGAGGACGACCCAAGTCAACAATACCATTCTCAGGCAATGGGACCTGGTTCCATTCTTCATTGCAGACATCAAAACAAGCAATTCCGCGAGTCTTCTTACATGTACGAGAAGACCTAAATAGCCAATGAAGCAAATGATTGTCTATTAGTACCTCGGCCTTGTAAAGATCGTCTGTTATCAAATTCATTTGAAAGAAAGGGAATTGATGATCATCGCGAGCAACCCATTTCCAAGATCCAACTCTTAAACTATACACCCAAATATCCCACCTACTAATGCGACGATAGCCCAACCTAATCACCTTATAATCATCTGTGGAGCGATCATATGCAAGCCCGTAAGTGTAGTCGTGAATCATAGAAGCCCTATCACAGGGTACAGGTACCTGCATTCTTGGGATCTCTCGGTAGGCACCCGTTGATGGATTAAGCAGAAGCAAATACACTATCCTCATTCCGAACTCCCTATCACCCAAACCAAGGCAAAGTAGCAAGCCGTTGCAGCGACCCACAACATATTTATCTCTTAGCAATTCCAAGCTCGGGGGAAGTGGGATCTTCTTGGGCGAGTATTGTTCAAGCGGATCGTCCAAGTCGATAGAATAAATAGAGTTATCCTCAAAAGCGGGTGGATCGTAAACATGATGATGGCTGTTGAAAATGAGGAGGCGATAAGGCGAGTGCTGGTCGGGGACGGAGAGCTGAAGAGAATGGCGGCGGTGAAGGATAGCAAAAGCAGGGGAGGATATGTGGGAAAGCCATGATTTTGAGACACATTTTGAGCGTTGGAGACACTTAAAAGGTAGCTTTACAAGTATGTCATGGAGTATTGGGGTAGGGAGATCATCGATGGATCTTGGCAGTAGAAATGAATTGTTATTCTCTATATCTCCTCTCAATTTGGTTCTCTTCATTATTAAAGAGATGATGTGGGAGAAGAGAAACTCTGCAAATTCCTCTGTAAATTCTGGAGAGAGAGAGAGAGTTAGGAAGGTAAATATTCTGTACATATTAGAGAATTTTTTTTTTTTTTTGAGGGGACATATTAGAGAATTTTGGGTAGAAGTAGGAAATCTATTGTATGTTAAATTGAAATATTCTGTAAATACTACTACATTAGAGATGGAAAGAGATTGATTGAGTACCTCGAAAAAAAAAAAAACGTGGGTAGTAGCTGGCTCAGGAAGGCGGATGAAGTGGCCACGGTGCAGCGGAGAATGGTGGCGCCGATGGTGGTGGCGCCGATGGTGGTCGATCCAAATAGGGTTAATTTGCGTTGTGTGGGATAGCATAGCATAGCGAGCGAGAGGGGAAAGTATAAGCTTTCTATTAGGGATATTACACACGGTACCCCTGAGGTTTGGCGAATTGCACAGGGTGCCCATTTTTCAAGTTTGCTG
>BSSO01005402.1:0-13180 GCA_030267885.1 Mesembryanthemum crystallinum | reverse complement strand
TCGTCGGACGTTCGGCGAGCTCCGGCGAGTGGGTGTTGGCTTGGTAAGAGAGATAGAGAGTGAGAGAGAAAGCTAGGGTTTCTGAGTGAACTAGGGAGAACCCCTTTCTGGCCTTCGATATTCCAGATCCAGGTATGTCACGTGTTTTTTTTTTTTTTTTTTTTGGCTTTAAATCCCAAACGGCTATGAGGTGTCCCTGAGGCGCCGCTTCGTTGCGCCTCGCGCCTCGACTGAGGCGACGCCTCAGGCGCGCCTCAGATGCGCCTCCTGGGATCGCCTCGCCTCGGCCACCGGAGGCGCTGAGGCCGTCGCCTCACTGCGCCTCGCGCCTCAGGCGCGCTTTTTAAAACTAAGGTTGTGATGCTTTTGACCATACAATTTTGAATGATTTGGAATATCAGATAGCAGGTGCCTCATAAGTTTTTTGGCTTAACTATATTTGATATTTTTGGTTGTTCCTTCTAGCTCATTAATTTTTTTAGAGAATAAAAAGCACTATATTATTCAGAAACTGAAGGTACAGCACAGGAGGACAAGACTTCTTCCCTAAAGAATCAAATTACAAGATGACCCAATTCATTTGGACCTCAGATTTGGAGCAATTCCTAAAATGCCCTGCATCCTTAGTCCAAAGTGAAGCCATGTAAGTGACCCCTATCCCCCAACAGCTCAACGAAAGGGAGGCTCTAGCGAAAATAATTGCGTTCCGCTCCAGCCATAAGCACCACAAATTGCCAAAGAAGCATTGTGCCATAGCAATCTTTTCTCCTTACCTTCCCCAAAACCAACCTTTGCATTGTGATCCTTGCATGCAAAATTACCATTAACTGGTTAAAGATCCCAATTCACAGTTATCTTTTCGTTGGAGGGGAGGAGGACAGGGATCCTAGTAGCTACGATAAGGTTATACTCCCTCTGCTCAGACATAATAGTTACTATTTTAGGATGTCCTTAAAAACTAGTTACTTTCCTAGAGTTATAGTTGATCTTGATCATATCTCCAATGTTATTCTTTACTTATCTTCTTGTGACTATACAACTAATTTGGTCAAAATGCAACGAGGGGTCGCCACCTAATGCTACTAATTGTTGAAGAAAGGAGTATTTGGTAGGATTGGGACAGGTAAACAGCAGACAGACATTGTTGGCATAACTTGATGTGTGTGTCCTCTACCCTTGAAGATTGTGAAATATCAATGTCTTGTTTGAATGTCTTATTAAAGTTGAACATGACTGGAAAGAAGTGTCTAATGTGTTAAAAATGTATTACTTAAATAGTTAGATTGATTAATGTTTGTGTTTCATACTCACTCAGCCATAATCGATGATAATTTGATTTACATTTTGGATCATTTGGCTGACCATAACCTTGAACTTTTGGAGGTTTTTGAAGTTCCTGTGATTACGTGGTTATATCTGTGGTGGATTCTACCTGTGCAAGATTTTAAATAATTTTTACTCTCTTCGTCCCACTAAAATGTTTACTTCTAAATGGATAGGAGTCTTATGAGAGTTATTTTGTGGAGTAAAATTTTCTTATTGCCCCTGCACTTGTTTAAATTTCATGTTTGTAGCTCCTTTACCATCGGTAAGTGTCTATTGCATTATGGTCAACATGCTGATGTATTCAATTGTCTCATTTTCCCTTCTTCCATCGTTGTTCCAACGTGCAACTGTTCCATATTAATGGTACAAATGTAGGTATAAATCGATTTTTTTCCTCGCTGTTGCCTTCGTCTATATCCTAGCTCTTTGTATCATATTTTTTCTTTGTTAATATCTCAATTCCTTTGCGGTACACAGAAGTCTCTCTTGAAGTTGGCTTCTAGATGTGTACGAACTTATTGTCTTTCCTTTCTGCTTTTATATTTGTGAGCCTTGCTACTTTCAATTAGTTTCAGTGTTAGTGATTGTATTTGAAGTGGTTGCGCCCACAAGAGACGACAATTTCCCTCACTGGCTCATGAAATTATTGAATTTTTTGTCTTCATTTTGCATACTATCCAGTTTATAAAGAATATAAAGCTTATAGTTGGTTCAAAGAAAGAACTCGTCCTCAGAGAAGGAAAGCAATTCAAAAGATTTTACCAGTAAGAGATTTGATGAGATTGTCCAAGAAAAGATAGTTTGACGTTTTAGAAAGTTGCGCAAACAGAGCTGTGACATCTGTGACATAACTGGATGCTGATGAACCAGTACATCATTTAAAGCTTTAACAGTGTATGGATCAAAGTTCCATATTTTTGTTCGGAGTTTCTGAAAAGGTGCAGGTAAAGACCTTGTTACTTCTGCGGGATCTGTTTAATAATGAAAGTGGTTTTTTGGCCCAAATGTGATGTTTCGTTTTCTTGCAAGCATGCATTAAAATTATTGGCCATTAGTTAGTAGCAGTTTCAATGTTGACAATTTGTGAATGTAACTGTGGATTCTCTTGTGAGATTGAAAATCGCTTATAATTTATCCCACAACTAGGAATCAAGAGATACTCCAGTGTTAAAAGTATTGTCTCCTAATCGTGCAGTTGAGGGTTCGATTCCAATCAGCCTTTGTGTCCTTTCTCTAAATCAAAAAGAAATGCCCCGTAACTAATCTTTTGTCATGTTTCCTCTAAATTTGCTGCTTATTTTCTCATTGGTATGCTGGGTTCAGATCTGTTTCCAGATCCCATTCCCCTCGCAGTGAAAGGGATTACAAATCAAAGCAGAGATCCCTCAGTCCAAGGGAAAACTCTCCTTATGATCAAAGAGGATATGGGACAAGGGAGAGGTCCCGAAGTCCAAGGAAAATTTCAGCACGTGAAGAAAGGGAATACAAGTCTACTAGGTCCTACAGTCCAAGGGAGGTCTCCCCTGATGATGAGAACTATAGGTCATCTAGGAGACGACCTAGTTCAAGGGAGATTTCTCCACGTGTCAGGGAGAAGTCGAGGTCATCACAGAGGTCTGTTAGTCCAAGGGATGTATCTCCACGCACTACTTCTGGCAAAGTTTCTCCACATGATGAGGATCATAAGTCTAGGAGGAGGTCCCCTAGTCTCAGAGATATTTCTAGACGTAGTGACAAGAGAGGCACATCAAGGGAACTTTCCCCAGTTGATGAAAGGGGCTACAGATTGAAAAATAGGTCTCTTAGTCCAGAGAATGGTGGGAATCCTTTGCAAGGAAAGGACTTGGCTTCCAGCAGGTCTGTCAGCCCCAGGAGGAATGGTAGGAGTGTCTCCCGGTCTCGTTCCCGGTCTCGCAGGTTCTTTCTTGTTCTGTTTTCTTGATTTCTTTGTTTCAGCTCATTTGGCTGTCTTGTTCTTCAATATTCTTTCAGTTATTGGGTCGTTTGCACGAGTAATAAAATCTTAAAACTGGAAGCCCTCGCCGGAGCCTATTTGAGCAGTTCTTCCCAAAAAAAAAAAAAAAAAAGAAAAAAGAAAGTGCATAAATCAATCATGGTAATTAACTTGGTTTTAGTTTTGCAAATTGTTGTGGGCATACAGGAATAAAGTGCATTGTATCTTTGTATGTAATTCATATCTCTAGTTACATGAGATAGAGACTCTAGGTTCAATTTACATGGGAGTGGAGAAGGGGTAGGCAAAGCGGAGATGTCAAAAAGCAATATAGAATCAAAATCGGGCACTTGAGCTCAAAGTTGAGTATTATATTCAAGTGCCACGATGACTTGTACTAACGGAAAAGCTAACTCCCATTAACTAGGGTGTACCATATGCAGCTTTAGTAATTTCAGATTTTCTTGCACATTTGTGTAGTTAAGTTTTTATGTTGCAGCTCGACTATCGGATTATCTGCAACACTTTTTCCTTTAATATTGATGTTCTCTGAAGTCAATTGCTGGTGTCAATCTTTAAAGGACTTCTCTTTTTGCCTACTAGATCTGAAAAGGAAATTTTTGGTTCACTTAACTGCATTTACATTGTACTTTGATTGTGCATCCAGTATGATGACAAGCATTGTGATCGTTTTTTTCTTTTTCCTTTTTTGCAGTCCCTGCTGAATGATGTTCAGGCTTGCTTGTGATCCGTTGATCTTGCTAGTCTTCAGCTTGGGGCTATAGCCGTTTGATAATGTAGAATGGTATATTTACTGTTCAATTTACCAAATGGCCTTGTTTGTTAATATTTATCTAGTTGCTTTTGAAGTTTAGTCTTTGAACAGGATATGATATAATACACTGCAAGGGAATTTTGGTTACACAGTTTTTGTTTAAACAGCATATGATCTTTAAATTATTTACCGGATTAACTAGGTGCTCTAGTACTCATCATGTGTCAGGTATCGCTTTCTTGTGGCGCTTGCCTGTTTGGGACACCTGTATTTGCAGTAGAACACTGGTCATGGGATTTGGTGGCTAGGTGCTGTTTAGGTTATTGATATTGCCTCGGTGTCTTGACAAGAAAACGGAGGCTAAGCAGCACTTGGTCGAGCCTGGTGTGCTATTGGAATATTTACCATTTGAGCTGCCAAGTCAGAGTTGGTCAATCGGCTATGTGCAGTTCTGCAGTTCTATTTTCCTTCTGGATTCTGGAACCAGAGCTCACCCTTGATCCCACATAGATTATCTGAATAGAGTATATGAACTTTAGCATGATGCATAGCTTCGGGGATAAATTAATTTGATTCGCATCCTCGCCACAATCCAAGCATATTTTCATATTTTGGCCATAATTTCTTCATACGGAGTCAGAATTGAGTGGTTCAAAAAGTTATGGAAAGATAAAAACGAGATCTACAACTTTCACGTTTAACACTTTTCGAGATTCTTAGTATAACATGCTCAAAAAATGAGCTCAAAGTTGGTCATATGAAATTGAAAACCCAAACCTGCGTTATAAGCTCTATTAGACGTCTATCCTTTATTGTTATATTTAGGGTAATTGTTAGGTTGTTATTGAATTGTAATAATTAGGAAAGTTCCATAGATTTGAGCCTAAGTAGTTTGTTTTAGGCTAGTTTCTTAATTATTCCTTTTACTAGGACGCGTAGTTTCTTAATTGTTTTCCTAGTTGTATTAGGAAATATTGAGGCTTCTAATTCCCTATTTAAAAGGCTGATTATCAGTGAGATAACAAAAAACCATATTTTGTAAATTTGTGAGTTATTCAATTTGAGCTTTAATCTCTTTGGTGAGTTTAAATCTCTTTTAATGTGGTTGGCTCTCTTAGTCTTGATCTTTGGTGATCGTGATTGAAAATTATCTAATTAATTAAATTAGCTACTTATATACATCAAGTTTGGTATAAGAGCTACAAAATCCTAACCCATCCTTCAATTAGTTCCACCCTAGTCACAAAAGATCAGTAGGCCACAAAAATCCCCGATCGGTCGTGCAAAGGTTCGCCGTGTTGATCGCGTCAACAGTTCGTAGTAGTTTAGCAGGGAATCGAAAAAAAGTTGTTTGATTCAAATTTATAGTGTTTTTCGTAGGTAAAGGGCGATATGAGTAAGACTAGTTAAGCTTTAGCTTACTAGCCACACATTATTTTTGCTAAATTCCATTGTTTACTACTGTTTGTCAGCGTTTTAATATTTTTGGTCCTAAAAAAATGGTTGCAAATTGTTACTTTATAGAACAAGAGCTTCAAAGATGTTGTAAGTGTGATGAATGGGGACAGTCATGGCATGGTTGTGCCTTTAGTGAATTCATAACTCACGAAGAATGGAAAGATGCTTTTGGTGTTCGAGAACCTCATGAAGAAAACCTGATATTCGAGAAATACTAGTATCTATTACATGAGGAAAAACGATTTTTGAGGTGAAAATTCAGGGTTCACCAACAAGCTAAAACCTTGAAAAACGAGGAGAAATCAAAACAATTGATCGATGTTCATCAATCCAAAGAAGCCAAGAAAGAATCTTTTGTTGGAGAAATTGAAGACAAACACAAAGTTGTCACTACTCTTGATGAGGAGGTTGGAGACAAAGAAGATTTACATGGGGACAAATTGTAGGTCGAGGAAATATTCCATGAAACCTATTTGATGACCTTGTGGATGTAGAGTTTTGTTTTAACCCCACTCAGCCGCCTAGGTTTGATGATACTCTCATAGAAGATCAACTTGAAGTGTCCAACCTAGAAGAACGAAGGAACTTATGGAGGAACAAGAATGGCAACCGAGTGGAATCCAATTCTAAACTAGTATTCATCCACTTGGCAAGATCCAGTTGAGCAATTTATGGAGAATTCAAGCATGAGGCATCCAAGCATGGAAGAGATTATCTTAGGATTCCAATGAGATTTACAAATGACAAAAGATGGACAACCATGCTAGAAAGTGTGTTTGCAAACGATTTTGTGTAAACTCGGAGGCCATAACCCTAAGATTCGAGGGTGAATCTTTTTAGAGATATTACACGCGGTACCCTTGTGGTTTGGCGAATTGCATAGGGTGCCCATTTTCAAGTTTCATGCGGCAACTACCCCTGAAAACAAAGTTTTTNAATGTAGCATACTACATACTTAGTTTAGCTTACATACCCTAGGGTAAGCTGTCCCCCTATAGTCGGCAATAAATACATCCCTCATGGAATCCAAAATACAATGATTAATAACTGTTTGTGCATACAAGTCAGGTCTAATGTTAGCCTCCTTAGCAAGTCGATCCGCGAGTTGATTCTTCTCCCTGTGAACATGCGCTATCTTGCAATCCTCCAATTTGTTCATTAGCTCCCTGCATTGATTTAAAACAATTGTCAGGTTGTTTTTGCTGCAACTGCTTGCGTTATTCAGCATATTGACTGCCACGCTCGAATATATGTGGAGCTCCACTTTTCTCCAACCCTGTTGTACTGCCTGCTCCAATCCCAGTTTTGCTCCCCATATTTCTGCATCCAGTGCCTTCATGCATCCCAGAAATCTTTGGTAGCTTCTAACCCATTCGCCATTGCTGTTCCTGAAGATCCCTGCACAAGCAGCTTTATTTGCTGTTCCTAGACTAGAGCCATCAGTATTGAGCCTCATCCACCCATCTGGAGGTGGTGACCAAGAGAGAAACATGGTGAATGTTTGATTTGGTTTACAAGGATTGTCCTGAAGGGCAAGGAATTCCCATGCAGCAGTGATGGTTTGTGTTTTGGCTAGGTTAGGGGGTGGATTGGGGTTGTCAAAGACAATGTTATTTCTTCTTTTCCAAATGGTCTAGGCTGCAAAAGAAAAGAGTATGTTCCAAGGAAGACCAGAGGGATGTTTTGTTTTGTTTTTGAGGTTAGCATCAAACCAATCTTGGATTCCTAGGGTATAAAAGGTGTCAGGCACTAAGATTTCATCCCATACTCTCCTGGATAAAGGACAATCTTTTAAGACATGCAGTGTATTTTCACCAGACAGACCACAGCTGGGACAAATTAGGTTTTGCAGAACGTTTCTTAACACCAAGTTGACTCTATGCTTAATCCTATCTTGTCTAGCCATCCAAAGGAAGAAGATGATTTTTGGTGGTAAGGGAAGCTTCCATAGCCAACCTAGCTCAGTAGGATTCCCCTCTTCACCCTTATAGAGGTTATAGACCTCTCCAGTCATGAATTTATCATTGACAGCAAGGTCACATACAGCAAAGTCCTCCCCTTGTGAGGGTTGGTTAGAGACAGTATTCAGCCAGTCTTTCACACAATCTGGCAGATGAATGGAAAGAGAATTAATATTCCTCTCTAGGTCAGTGAACATCTCAGCCATTGTCAAATTCTCTTCATTCCTATGTAGTGGCCCAATAACAAACTTCCTGACAGGTCCATAACCACTCCAATTATCATATACCAAAAGGAAATTTTTTGACCATTACCCACGATCCACTGTGTGTGTTCATGAAAAGTGTCCCAGCCCTTTACAATGCTCTTCCATATATGTGAACCCCTCCCAAGAGAGACATGGATGTCTCTGTGCAGGATATATTTCTCTTTTAGAATCTTACTTGCCAGGCTATCAGGTTTATTCATGAATTTCCATATTCTTTTAACACATAGCACATCATTCATGGTTTTGTTGCTTCTTATACCCACCCCACCAAGGTCTTTGCTTTGAGTCACATTTTCCCAGTTGATCATGTGAAGTTTTTTCTCACCTTGATTATGACCCCAAAATAAATTGTTAGTTATACTATCAAGTTCCTTTACAACAGAGCAAGGTAGTTGCATGTTTCGCATATAGTAGCTAGGTATAGAATTCAAGGTGGAGTTGATCAAAAATTGCCCTACCTGCCATAGAGAGATACTTGGTTTTCCAGTTGGACAATTTTTTCCTAACCTTTTCTATAATGAACTTCACAGAACCCTTGATTGGTCTGGTATGAGTCAAAGGGAAACCCAAGTACAGCCCCAAATCCCCTGTGCTTTCAATCCCCAGAATTTCAGTACACTCTTGTTTCAAGTCTTCAGCTATATTGTGTGAGAACAGAATCTTGCTCCTATTATAGCTGATAGATTGACCTGATTCTTTACAAAAACTGTCCAGGATTTGTTTAACACAGGTTACAGTCTCAACAGAAGCTTCCCCGAATAAGAGGATGTCGTCTGCAAAGAAAAGATGTGATATGGGCAAACCCCCTCTCCCTATCCTAAAGGCCTTCCATTTATCATCTTCACATGCTTGTAGGATCAATTTAGAAAGACACTCAAGGCATAGGATGACTATGTAGGGTGACATAGGGTCCCCTTGCCTAATCCCTCTAGAGGGCTCAAAGTATTGGGAGGGCTTTCCATTGACTAAGACAGCAGCTGAGGAAGAGCAAATGTAGTTCATGATTAGTTCTACAGACCCATCACTCAAGTTGAAGGATAACAAACATTTTCTAATAAAGTTCCAGTCCAACTTGTCATAAGCCTTTTCCAAGTCTATTTTAACTGCAAACCAGGCTTTTTTCCCAGTTCTGAGTGACATTGAATGTAGGACCTCAGTGGCCACTGTGAAATTTATGTCACTACCCCTGCCTAGTATGAAGCTATTTTGAAATGGAGAAATTAAGGCACTCAAGTAAGATCTAAGCCTTAACACTAAAATTTTTGTGACAATTTTGTAAGTGGTATTGCAAAGGCTTATAGGTCTGTACTGTTTTATGGTTTCGGGTGTGTCAGTTTTTGGTATCAAACAAATTAAGCATTTGTTGATATCATCAGGAATTGTTGTTGAACTAAACACACTCTGCACAAATTCCACCAACTGCTGTCCTACCACATTCCATTGCTTTTGATAAAAAAATTGCATGTATCCCATCTGGGCCAGGGGCCTTAATGGGTGCTAGACTAAAGACAGCATTCTTAATATGGTCAAAGGTTGGTATACCAGCTACATCAATACAGTCATGCATATCCCACTCAAACAGTTTACCTGAAGCAATATCACAAGCCATGACATCAGTAGTAAACAGATCCTTGAAGTATTTGACAATGTGATTCTCAAGATCATTAATATTATCCAAATTATTCCCTACATCATCCCTAAGAGAGGTAATTTTATTTCTTTTTCTTCTAATGTTAACACTTGTGTGAAAAAACCTGGTATTTCTATCACCATCAAGAATCCAATTCATCCTTGCTTTCATTAGCCAGAAAATCTCCTCTTGGTCCAAAATTACATCTAATTCCTTTTTTGTGGCCTTTTCCAGTTCAAATAAATGACTAGCAGGATTAGCACAAATTTCTTCTTGAATGTTAGAAAGTTTCTGCAACAGTTTACTCTTTTTTAAGAACAGATTTCCAAAGGTCTTCTTATTCCACACACTAGCATTTCTTTTAAAAAGATTAAGATTATCCAGGAGACTAGGACTATAAGACCATGCATCATCCACCACCTTTTGGAACCCATGATCATATAACCACATTGGCTCAAACTTGAAGGGTTTTGGGCCTCTAAAGGGTTGTTTCTTCTCTAGGTCAACTAGTAGAGGACTATGATCTGACTCCATTCTATATTGGTGTTGGGGTTTAGCTTCTGGAAATAGGTTTATCCAAGAGGGGTTGGCCCAAGCTCTATCTAGTCTTTCCTGAATTAAATGGGATTCTCTCTTGTTGATCCAGGTAAATCTAGGGCCTGTAAACCCTAGGTCTACCAAATCGCAGTCTTGCATGACATGTTTGTAGAGGTTAGCCCTATAATGCATCAGGGGTCTCCCTCCAAACTTTTCATCTGCAGATATCATCTCATTGAAATCCCCCAGCGCCAGCCAAGGGATAGACAAAACATTTGCAATATCATGTAAATCATTCCAAAGTTTTTTCCTTAATTGAAACTCAAGCTTTGTATATATAGCTGACAAAAAGAAGGATATAGAGTTTACATGCACTATACCATGAATGCCTTGATCATTCTTTTGTATGACCTCAAATCCCAGGGATTTGGAGTGCTATAGGACTATGATCCCGCCGGAGAAGCCCACAAGATCAACTATCTCCCACCTGTCAAAGGGAAGTGTTCTCAAAATGGACTCTGCATTCTTATTGCCTACTCTTGTCTCAGAGAGAATAAAGAGACTAGGGTTATGGATTTCTATGAGGGTTCTCATGTTGGACTTGAAGGTGGGGCGTCCAATCATCCTTGTGTTCCAATATATGCACTTTATCTTATATGGGACATTTCCCTTCCTCCTTATCTCTCTGAGCTCCCTCTCCTTTCCTGGGGCCCACGAATCGAGCACTCTTCCTGATTCTCGATGCATCCACAGTCTTGTCATCGCTGTGATGCTTATGGAGTGTACCCTTTTTCTTATCAGTCTTCTTTCCACCCATCCTAGCCTCAACTGTAGTTGCTTTTCCTCGTCCTTCATCGAGAACATCCTTATCGCATTGGAGTGGCTGTCGACATTCAGTGTTGCTGAATTGCAGGTGAGGCTGAAGTTCTCCATCACCCTTGGTAGCTCCGGCTCCGGGTCGATCAGTTCCTCCCAATTCTTCGGTATCACGAGCGGCGAATCCTTTTGGTTTAAGCAGTCGAATCCTAACAGAATCTCCATCAAGGTGTAGTCCTTCAGGTGAGCAATGTCCCTGAGTTGCGGGAGATTCGCTGGTACCAGATCTCCGTCTAGCCCCATCATGAGCAAGTTTTGCCAAGCTGGTATCCTCAGATCTAGGCACGTGATGAGCTTTCTCACCACCGATGGAGATACCCTTTTCAGATCGTCGTTTTCCCAAGCCAAAAACTTCATTTGGTTGTATTTTATCAGTGGCAGATTCATCATCGGTGGTTCCTTGAATTCGATGAAGGCTTTGGTGTCCTCCACCACTTGCTGGCGAAACTGGATTGCCATTAGTTGGATCCGCCGAACCGTAGTGAGATGGAATCGATGTGGGTATTTTGGTATGGTGAGTGGTTTTGAGGGGTCTTGGGGGCTGGGAACTGGTATTGCAGGGAGGGTTAGGGTTTTTTTGCGTGTTTTGGACTGTGGAGTTATTTGGGCGGTTTGATTCTTGTTGGGTCAGGTTATTTGTGGGTTGAGAGTCAATAAGTTGTAAAGTTTTGGACGGGTCTAGTTTCCCAAATGCCCGTGGCCCATTCTCATCAGAGTCCAAAATTTCAAAAGAATTACTGGTTTGTATAGCTACCCCGCTTTGACTTTTCTCGGGTTCTCCAATTAATAGGGTTTCTTTTAATGGTAATTTCCCACCTGAATTAAGATCATCTTCTTCTCTTGCCGCTTTCTGTTTTTGCACCCATCTGTGCCGGATTCCGGCAGCTGCCGATGTTTCATCACCTAAATCACCTTTTTTCCCAACCAATTTCCAGCCATCATTATTCTCAGATGTCTTAACTTTCCTACTCATCTGTTCTTTTCCCCTTGTAAATCTACAACTCTCCACAGAGTGTCCCATAGTATTGCACTCTGTACAAAGTTTTGGTCTGTCTACCACTTCTACTTCTTGCTCTAGTCCTCCAATCCAAATTTTCTTTGGAATTTCTTCATTTAGGTCCACCTGAATGCATATCTTCGCATATCTGGCCCTATCTCCTTATAATGATCTAACATCTCATTTAATGAATTTTCCCAGCGGATTCCCTATTCTTTCCAGAATGGACTTTTGTATCAG
Source organism: Mesembryanthemum crystallinum (assembly GCA_030267885.1). Taxonomy (NCBI): domain Eukaryota; kingdom Viridiplantae; phylum Streptophyta; class Magnoliopsida; order Caryophyllales; family Aizoaceae; genus Mesembryanthemum; species Mesembryanthemum crystallinum. The sequence continues at coordinate 1,160 of BSSO01005402.1, read as the reverse complement.
CTCACTAGGCAACTCCACCAATTACCCAGATTGCAGCTGTGTCCACCGTTGCTTGAGAAGGTTTGAACCCTGGTTCCCAAAGTCTAATAGAGATAAATCTACCAGCCACAAACCAAGGGCCTTCAACCAATACTCGTTGCAGATCCTCAATTAACCCAAATTTCACTGTTACAAATCCTTTCCCCAGGGCCAAAAAGGATATGTCACCTTTAGGGTTCCACAGTTTTTCAATTGTTGTCCCTGAAAATCAAAGGATAGGGATTTACCCAGTGGTTTGATGATAAATGAGTTAAGCCAAGGTTTACAGAGGTCAAGGTATTCAACTTGTGAAATAGGAATAAAAGGGGCTGTTTGGGTGGGTGGATTAGTGAAATTTAATGAACACAATACACCTACGGCTAACTTCCGTTAGCATGACCGTTAAATGGGGATGCGAAATGACTAAATTGCCCTCTTCTTACCTGTAACAAACCAGAATTTAGCCCCCTAATTAATTTTTATTAGTCTAATTAAACCCGAGTAACTTCTCTAATATAATATATTGTTAACGCTATGCTTGCACACGTACACATATACATACACTGATACACATACAAGTACACGTATCACACCCATACAATTTTTCTTTCATAATTAAACTGTTACATTTTGCTAATCTAGTCTAACTTGTCACAACACTAGCTTAGGAAACATGGGGATACTTATCAAACCAATGTGTAAAAAGCTTATGTGTTTTCTAATCTAACCAATTAGATTATGGAGAGAGAAAAAGAAAGATAGGAGAGAGAAAGGGAGATCTTGAGCATGTGATGGTAATGATTGGAAATGGACACAAGCTATTGGCCATGGCTACTTTCCATTTTGGGAAATATTAAACAAAAAGAATGAGAGATAGAAAGAGAGACGTAAGAGAGAGCAAGAGAGAGTGGAAGAGAGAGGTGATGATGTGGTAGAATGGAACTCACCCATTGCTGAGTTGTCATTCTAAGGATTTGGGAGAGATTTAGGGAAATTCTAAAAGGAGGAAAGAGAAGAAGAGCAAGATATGGAGAGAGAAGAGAAAGATTACGGGAGAGAGAGAGAAGGAAAGAGAGAAAGAGAGTGTGAGAAAGAGAGTGTTTACACATGGCTAAGTTCAATGTACTCAAACCTCTCTTCCA
>BSSO01005401.1:0-13180 GCA_030267885.1 Mesembryanthemum crystallinum | reverse complement strand
CGGCACTTTTAATTAGGGACGGAGGGAGTATCATACTAAAAGTTGTTGAAACTTATTTTTGAATTATATGACTTCTTCCGCATCCAGGTTAATAAAAAGTTTAGTTGTGTAGAGTGAATTTGATAATGAGATATCACCTAATAAAATATACGATTAAGATAATGAGAATAAAAATATAAATTCAAACAACCAAATATATAAAATAAATAAACATGTGTGTGTGTAAAATAAACAAAAATGAATTCACACCTTTCCAAATCTTGATTCTACCAAATTGTATGACTACAATTATTGGACCATAAATGCTCTTTGCCACAAACCTTGTTACTTGTTCAGCATATTGACCCCATAGAGTGCATTTCAATTTATTCCGTCTATAAAATTGAAGCGAATTAGACATGTCGTTGTGTGAGTTGTATTTCATTAAACCATTTAAAAAATTAAAACCAAATAGAGAAAAACATAGATAAAGTGGTATATAATGACTGTAAAACCATAGATTTATTTTTTTTTTAAAATAGAGATATACTTACTCCAAATCCTCCAACTCAATAATTAGCCTTTTTGTTTTTTTGCCATTGCTCTCAATCATCTCATCCGGACCAACAGCAGCAACCTCTCTAATCACATCTACACAAAAATTTGGCGGAAATAAGCATGTAATTGTTACTATGAGTATATAGATATCATTTTAATCAAAACTATAAATTGACAATCATACCTATTAGAAAAGCGGTATCAATTCGACTTGAGATGATATCGTCAAAGGAGACAAATTGGAATCCATATGTTGGAATTGATACGACATCACAACTTTCACGCAAGTATATAAATGAAAGTTAATCTTGTATGCATGCTTGGTAGCTCTTATTTTTCCACCATTTTGGCCAACACCAAAACTGGAGATAAATTGTAGTTCACCTTCTTTCACAAGGGGCAAAAACTTCTGGCCTTGATCTTCCAAGTTTCTTTAACAGCTGTGATCCCACTGATGAAATTGTACTTTACCGCCATGGTCTTTCCCGCTACCAACATGCCAATAAGCAAAAGGAAATAATTACGAAGACATGTATAACCGAGTATTAAAACAAAACAAATAGTCATAAAACAAAACAAATGATGAAGACATAATGGTGGGAAACATGAATTCGACAGAAAGATAAACTTACCCAGATGAAGCTACAGGTAGTGCTCTTATGCAATTGATAATGTATATTAGAACTACTTTTGAAATATATAATGGTTCATTAGAGAGAGTAATGGACAAAGCTAATAATTAGATTGCTTTAATTTAAATATTTTTTCATAAAAGGAATGTTGAAAGACCTTATCCGTTTGTTGCAACAAAAAGCCAAATACATACTCACATAGCCTGAGATAAGAAATTATTGGAATAAAAGCCAATATATTGGAATACGTAATCGGTATGCAGTACAATTTTAGTCATTGGTAAAAGCCAAAATGCATATAGGACAAATTGAACATTAAATGTTAAAGTCACCATTCACTGATCATTGTACTTGGTTAGTCATTGAAATAAGTATTTTACAGTAGGTGATGTTATCCATTTACGGCAATACAATTTTCTAGGTGGTGGAATGACTTTTGGTTTTAGTCATTGGAATTTGTAGTTGACATTGGGCAATGGTCATCCTTATACTACAGTACACTTTTCTAGATGCAATGACTTTTAGTTTGATTAGAACAGTCTTTTTGAGGGGAAGTGAAAATAGAAAGGCAACACATCAGTAAGAAGAAGGGTCTTTAGGCGGGAAAATAAGAAAAGGAGAGGCTGCCACATCAGCATTTGCTGATATCAGCGGCTTCTTCTTTAGTTATAAGTATATAGATAAAGATTAAACCATTTATCTTCTAGCTAAATTGTCCAATAATCATCATTGCTCCTAGAAGTTGATCTAGTATCATTGATAACTACACCAATCACATCTATGAAATCAAATGAAGTTAGTTTAAATTTAATTAATCATTGATTAATTATCAAATATGATTTAGTAGAATAAATATTTGCATACCAGTGAGAGTTGTAACACCAAGACGGTGTTTTAAATTGTGAAAGAATGTGAAATCAAATTCATGCATTGGGATCTTGAGCTCATCTTCTGTGACAACTGTAATAATTATGTTTAAGAAGAATTTGATGTAACACCAAGATGATGTTTTAAATTGTAAAAGAATATGAAATCAAATCTATGCATTGGGAGCTTGAGCTCATCTTCTGTGAAAACTCTAACAATTATGTTTGAGAAGAATCTGATCAAGATTTTGCTATCGATTACCACACGATAAGTTTCTTTGTTAGGAACAATTCCAAAAATTTTGATTCTGTAATTTGATCCCTCAACATTTTGGAATGGAATAGTGGACTGAAAGCACTTCTGATAGTAGAAAGAATATATTCTCCATACATTAAACAAAATAATTAAAAAACATAAATTCACGAAATTTTATGAACGAACCTTTAATATTAAGATAAACATGCATGCCTCCTCATCAATTAGGACCATATCCAAAGAAATTAAGCTGCATGCCTTTGCTTTTCCTATTTTCCTCGTCCCAAAGTCGAGACACACAAAGTTTGATTGTCCAGTCTCAACTTTGATGGATTCAACTCACGTATTATATTACATGAACTACAATCATAAATGTTTTTTTTTTTCAAAAAAAAGTAGTTAGAACAATCACAAATACAATACGGACTAATTTTAATAATCGAAATGAATATAAACAATAATTGAAATTCATAGATAAAACCACCTTGAATGAGCCATTGACCACCTATATGGTACTCTCGAGAGTACCCAACTAGATGCTCCCACCAAGCACGACGACGCATTTCATTTTAAAAAAAATAAATAAAAGAAAGCATGTTAGCAAAGAACGGTAACAATTGAAAACGCACGCTCAAAATCGAAAGCTATAATTAGCGAGTAAACAGAACAAATTCATTTCCATTTCCATTTCTGCAACCTTAAAAATTCGAAAGAGAGAATTGAAGCTTTGAAGAACTATAACTGGAATGATAGATCAGATTCATAGAAAATTCTTCAATAATTTCTACTGAAAGTTGATATCAATCAGGTAAAATGATATAAATTTGAATTTTGACATTCATTTATGTTTAACAATGAAGAATTTTGCATTAGATTCAGAAATTGATGATTGTAAAATCAGAATCAATAATAGCAAAACTGAATTCATGATTCTATTCATTTCGAATCTCACAGAAGCATAAGAAATGGAGAGTGTACAAAACGAAGATCAAATTCCAGGAGAATCTTCGCAAATTGTTGATTTAACCTCAACAAGTAAGTAGATGAAGATTAATTATCAAATGTTTACATTCAATACAGTAACATTTGCATATATTCATTAATGGATTCATAAATTTGAAATTTAAAAACTCATTTGTATAATTATATTCATATAATTAGTGACAATTTCCATATTTTATTTAGGAGTTCATTATTTTCATTGACAAATTCATAAATAGTTTTAGTACAGGAAAAACAATATTTCAAACACTAATAATTAGCTACAAAATATATCTATCTAGTTCAATTAGGTATTTATTAATTTCATGTGTCAATTTATAAATTCATGATTACAATATCACTAATTCATAAATTCATGATTTAGCTATTTGTAGCATTGTGTTCCTCTAGTTCTTTGCTTTTGCTATAATAGAATCGAAACTTCTGTTGATACATAAATTCATTTTAAATTTTCTAAAATTCATAGCTAAAAGCTATTAGTGCATGCAATATAAAATTCATTTTATAAACATCAGTAGAATAACCAATGTACATTATTTATTGTTTGTAAGGAACACAAATACATGATTACAATACCACAAATTCATAGACTTTGCAAAAAAGTAATACTAGTTCAAAGTAGATATTTTTTTATTTCATTTATAAATTCATAATGTATTACATGTGGATTCATAGTTCTTACAAGAAAATTCATTAGCTTCAAACTCTAATAATTGGCTACAAAAGATATTTTATTCATTTCATGTGTAATTGATAAATTTATGATTACAATACCACATATCATACAGACTATGACAGCTAATAACTTGACTCATACAGCTTTCCTTCTTGTCAAAATGTGATAAACCTACACCGGTGATAACATATCTATTGAGCAACACAAGGTCTCAAAAATTAGTGATTAACTGAGAACACAAGCAACAACCTGATTTAGCTATTTAGATCATTGTGCTGCTCTAGTTATGTGCTTCTCCCATATTATAATTGAAAGTCTTGTTCATGCATAAAGTTCATGTGTAAATTCATAATTCAATACATGTGGATTCATACATAAATGTAAATTCATAATTCAGTTCATGTGGATTTATAATTCAATACATTTACATTCATAATTCTTATAACACATGTTCATTGAAATACAGTGCCAGATCCTAAACCAGAAGCAATGATTGTAATGGAGGTAGAAAACACAGAGCTGATTGGGAAGCAATTGCAAAATGAACAACATGCATATGATATATACAATGATTATGCTTAATGATAAGCCAATAGTGGTTTAAGAGAGACACGACAATATCCATGAAGCAATTCTGCTGCCAAAAAGTTGGAAAGAAGAACTCAAAGAAGGAAACCAGAAATTACACAAACAATGACATTAGGACAGAATGTAGAGCTGACATTCAAGTTCATGTAGACAAAAGTGGTCAACATACAGCAACAAAGAACATAATGGAGCACAACCACTCCCTATGCAATGAAGATCAAAGACACCCTCTACGATCACAAAGAGGTGTTATGGAAGACCAATTAAGATTCTTAATCTTGTTCAAAAAATCTGGGATAAGAACAGCAGATGCGTTAAGGCTTCTAATTGATCAAAATGGTGGATCTCCTATGGTTGGATTCACACAAGCAGATGCATACAATGCTTTGGCAAATGCAGAAGCAAAGAGATTTGAACACTCGGATTCAAACACCCTTGTACAAATATTCAGAAGAAGGCAAGCTAATGAAAGGGACTTTTATTTTGATTTTTAAATTGATAAAGATGGGAGATTAAGCAGCTTCTTTTGGAGAGATGAAGAAATGAGAAAAGATTATGAGATCTTTGGAGATCTAGTGATACATGACACAACATCCCGCACAAATAAATACAATATGATTTGTATACCATTTGTGGGAATGAATAATCACACAAATAATGTTATGTTTGGGTGTGGATTCTTGATAAATGAGCGGATTGAATCATTCTTGTGGTTATTTCAAACATTCTTAAGGTCTATGGATGATGTACAGCCAGCAACAATAATGACCGATGAGTCAGTAGCAATGGCAGCAGCTATAAAAATGGTGTTCACCAAATCAAGGCATAGGTTGTGCACATGACACATCACAAAAAACTCTAGAGAAAAGATGAGAGCGTTGAGTAAACAACCAGGTTTCATAGATCTGTTCAATCATCTTCTAAAAAGATGTGACATAAAAGTTGAATTCAACTTCTACTGGCAGATGTATGATTTATAAATTTCCAGTATATGTAAATAACAAATTCATGAATTACATTACACAGATTCATTTATTAAAAGCATATATTCATAAGCACTTTTTCTCTTGTTTTAGGCTAGTTCAAACATACAACTGTGCTAACCACCCTTGGATAGTGAAGTTCTATTCACTAAGAGAGAAATGGTGTCTTGCATTCTCAAATGGTGTGTTCTCGGATGGAACATTATCTTCACAAAGAAGTGGATCAACAAACAACTCAATCTCTCACAGATTAAAAAAGACAACGGGGTTGTGTGACCTCTACTCCTAGTTTGTGATGTTGTCAAAGACTGGAGATGCAAAGAAAAAAGATTCAACCACTCCAATACATATGGAATGGTGCAATGGAAAATGTGCCACTATTGTGTTGTGCAAGAAAAATATACACTCAAAGTGCATACAAGATTTTTGAAGAGCAATTAGTCTATTCTACCGCATGCCATCAGACTTTCATGGGTTACTAAGATGGGGTAATGGTATACCATGTTTGGAGAAAACAAGTGGACTTATTCAAACATCAAGTCCACTTCAATGGGGAGAACTTTGCCGCATATTGCACATGCAAATGTTTACACCAAGATGGGATTTTATACTACCATATACTAAGGATTTTCAACATACATTGTGTTGAAATCATACCAGAAAGGTACATAATGAAGAGATGGGAAGTAAACGCAAAACCAGAAGAAAAAGAAAAGCATGAGGAGATGCCTAGCAGTAGTTGTTCGACAACAAACAGATTCGGACCACAAAATATGGTTACTGCTTCAATATGGAGGACACAAATGATAAGGAGATACACTCACCTCATATCAGCAAGTGATTCAAACCAAAAAACCAAGCTCTACTGTGAAGAAGCTTATGAAAAAGCCAAAGAGAATGTTCAAGGTGAACTAGGAGCAAGAGTTTGTACAGAAAATGAAGCAAATCAAGCAAAAAAATTAAATCAAGTGTTGAATCCGGCAGGATCAAGACCACTTGAGAAAGAAACATGAGAAAGAGGAGTACACATGACAAGATGTGCAGCATAACAAGAGGAAGAAAACAGAATGCTGCAACGAGAGCAGCACTTCACACAAAAACAACTGTTCAAAATTTAGTACAGGATAAAATTAACAAACTGGTTATTCAACACAAATTCATTTAAACACATATTGGGATTCATATTATAATGTAATAATTTCATAAGCAATTTACCTATGATATCCAGGAAGCAGTATTCATACTAACTGGCAGAGGTTACTTTGCACATCCAACAAATGGCCAAGGTGAGTTAGAGTCAGTAATGTAGAACAACCAGTTTGTTCCCACGAACAGTCAGCACCAATATCATAACAACACAAACCCACAGTATCACATGGGGTTTTCTGGATCAGCAAACACCAAATGGACATCAAGCACAATTGAAGGAAATGAAGCAACATCAAGAAATTTTGATGGAGGTTCAAGCAAACTTATATAGATACATTTAGACATGGTATAATAATTGTGATGAAAACACTTTCATGCTTTTTCTTTTCTTAAGAGAGATGAGAGAAAATCTTAACCTTGCCTTATTTGTCTCCGTTTATTTTGCACACTAAAACTATATTCACCCTCAATAGATTTAAATAACATTAAACTATTCTTCACCATTGGTATTTGATCCATTTCTCCAAAGTCAGCATGTCTGTTTGTCCTTCTCTTTCTTTGGTAGTGGTGTTCTCATAATAATGGTTTTCTCTTGTATTTATACGTTCCTATTTATTGATTGTGATGTTCTTATAATTTTACTTTCATATTAATAGAAATTTAGAGAAAATGAACCGTCTTTGAAGCACGGACACCTTGCATAGGTGCCATGTTATGTGTCAAATAGTAGGACACGACACGCAACGACACTTGCTATTAGGCTATTTTCATTTTATGAATGGCCATTCCCGGTGTTTGTATACATGTCCATGCAACCTTATAAACCGCAATTGGGAGATACATACATAAGCATGGCGTGTGAATTGAAAATCAAACACAAAAGGTTTCATAAACCAAAATTGAAACATATATACACAATTGTGCCATCATAAGTACGTAGAACCTCAAATATTCCAAGAGTATAACATTTGGTTTCAAAACCAATGTACCAAAAAAAAAAAAAAGAAAAGAAAAGAAAACAAAGATGGTTTCACAACTTAAATTCAGCAAAAACAATAAAAGATCAAAAAATCAGAGAGCACAATCCCTTGATGCCTTCATCACATCATCCTTAAGAGTGTTGCACTCTGATAAAATGAAAGAGGAGCAATACTTTGCACTCAATGTCTTGACAGGATCTTGGAAAAAAGAAAAAAAGATTAAACATAAGTAAAAACAAAGCATATTACAATAAATAATATCAAAAAGAAAAAAGTCAAGATGAGTCACATCAACATCCTTGAAACCTGGATTCCAACCCTTAACTTCACCCATATAAGTTTCAAGATGTCTCAAAACATAGCAAAGACAGTTAGCAGTATCATCAGATGTGCGCCAGCTCAAACTAAGAACTTCGTTCTTCATTTTGGAAATGTATTTAGCCCTAGGATCCTTTATCTGGCTTAGAAATTTTGAAAATCCCAATGCCTAAAATAAAGCAGAGGGAAAAAAACAAGACAAATATAAAATGTAAGAAAAAGAAAATGTATAATTTAATTATGAATCTAGACTAAATAACAATGAATATCAGCATAAAAATAATGAATCTGTATATAACCTTATCAAAACAAAACAAAAATAATGAAAAATTAGCAAGTCAGGAATGCAGTCAACATATTTGTTGGTCTTGGTAGTTTTTGCACTAAGCTTCTTATGGTTGATTATCTCAAACAACCCGGCTTTGAAATTCAAGTACACAACAAAGAAATGAAACCTCTGTCGAACAGGAAAAAACACTTGGAAAAAAAAACACAGATCAAGAAAATTAGGAAAATGAAATAGGAAAAACAAATATAATATGAATCAAGAGCAACAAAAGATGTAATACCAAATCATAGGATCTTAGATCATCGTCAAAATGAGGATGACGAGCAAGCTCGGACTCAACTCTATTTAAAAACCTCATTATAAGTTTCTTCTCGGGTTCATCAAAGGAAAATTGATCCTACATAATAAAACACAAACAAAACCAGAAAATCAAAACCAAGAGATAGATACCAAATAAGCTACATATGCAGCTGTGTGTATATACACACATACTTGTTTGTCAGCCAAAACAATGAGAATGCAGATATAAATGATAATCAGTAGCTTTGATAAATGATATAAAAGCTATTAAAAGTGTTGTCTAAACCTTATACCAGCTGATATGATAGCACTTGATAGCACTTCAAAACAACAGGCAGGTCTTTAATGAACTCTTTGATTGTTCAGTTAGCAATTATTCTCTAAACCTTATGTTGGATTCAGGATCCGGGTGATTATCACACACTTGACCCACAAGGAATGCATCACTATAAGCAATAATACAAGCATAAACCATGTACAAGATCTTCAGTATTGAATGAAGCACAAAAAGCTTTAGTTTCACCTTACAATTGGCATCCCAGGAAGGTTGAAAAGTTCCAGCAATAGGACCAACCAATTTAAGAAAGATAAATCATTCCCAAAATGCATCATTAACCGCATGATATAGATGAGTACCAACAAATATCTAAACCAAATGTCACAGTAGTCCTACTTGATCTCATTCAAATGAAACAAGCTAAAAAAAAATATAAGCTGACACCATCCCACAAAAACACTGTAATTTACCTGGTTTTGATATCTAAACCAAGTACAATAACAAAAACATAAACGTAAACACAAGATAGAAAACAAACCTACATATAACACTGATGTAAAGAATAATCTTTAAGGAGAACTAGGACTTCTCCTTAACTCAGCGATATTCAGCAAGTAACACCACCCACAGAGGTGGCAATCAGGTGGGTCGGGTCGGTTTTCGATCGGGTCATTTCGGTTTCGCATCATTATCTGTTCGGGTTAACTCGGGTCACAAGATTATTTGGGTCGGGTTGGGTTGAGTGGGTTGAATCGGGTTCATACTAGTGTCGGGTTTCAGATCAATTCAGGTCGGGCTAATTCGAGTTTCAGATTAACTCGGGTTGGGTTAGTTTGGATTTCGATTTACACAGGTCTTGGACCAAATAGAATTTTAGGTCATATCAGTATGAACTAAGTTTAAGTCACACAACTTATAGAGTCAATATAGTGTGAAGTTTCTATTTATATGAATTTTATTCAGTAATAATCATATTTTATTACTTCAAGATCTCACAATTCGTGTATCGGATAGATTATGGTGTGGGTCAATTTCGGTTTCGGGCCAATTCAGATCAGATGCTACCGGGTTTGGGTCAATTCGGTTATCGGGTTAATCGGATGTCGGGTTAAACTGGTTCGGAACGGGTCGGTTTCGGATAATACTATTTTTATATATTTTCGGGTGCGGGTGGGTCGGATATCGGGTTAATCGAGTCGGGTATCTCGGGTCGAGTCGGGTTTTGCCAGCTCTAACCACACATTCACAAGAGTGTCGTCGAAAAAATCATTAGGCGAATCAACCAAACCAGCAAGATTGTAAAATGCTCATGCTTGAAATAATGAAAACCATCCCGATATAGAATCTCACTACAACAAAAACAAAAGACAAAAAGAAACAAACATATGTCAAAAAAGTAAAAAAGAAAACAGAAACTAAAATAAACAAAAATACTTTAAAGAGCCTTTTTCCATTGAAAGTGCGTAGTCAACCAAACACAAATTTGAGTGGGTAAGCTTAGTCCGAACAATCACATGGCGTTGCCAAAAAGGAGACCTCAAAACAAAAGGAAAGTTTGTAGGGTGGCTTTTAGGTCGAGTTCGTTTAGCACCTTCAATTAAGGAATGTTAGCACTGAAATACAAAGCATAATAACTATAAATTCATAGTAATAGTAAAACAAATTCTTAAAGAGAAATGGTAGAAGAAATTACCCTCTAATTTCTTCTTGAGCAGCAACAAGAGAAGAGACATTCTTCGGAGATACAAAATCAGAAGATGTATTGTCTAACACTAGAGCCCTAAAAATACATTCAAAACAAAACGTAAAAGAAACAAAAATAGAGAATAAAAGAAATAAGAAACAAATAATAATATAAGAAGAAATCCACAAATAAACCAATAAACTGTCCTCAATTACGTTCACAATAAATAAAACTAATTTACATGTTCAAGTCTAAGCCTTGAACATGAGAATGTTGAAAAGATCCAATAGGAGTACTAAACTGATCATCACCATCAGTAAGATGGTTGTAATGAGAAGCAATAACAGTAATATTAGCAGGTGGAGAAGGAGAAGGATTATTGGGAGGACATGAAGGCGACAGATTATTGGCAGGAGCAGGAGATGAGCGAGCTTGATAAGCATTCTCAAGAGCTTCAATTGCTTCAATAAAAGAAGGGTCCTAGAAAATCTCAATCATCATCCAAGAGACTGGCAGCGTTATCAATGTCATGAACAATAGTTGGATCAGAGACCAGAGTCTGCGAAAAGTTGACAAAGACCTTGTTGGATTTGTCTTGAATCCTCCTCAAAGGAGCACTATTTGGATACAGCTTCAACCCGTCAGCAATAACATCACCAAACTCTATCATCCCTACAGCAAGTTTCTTTGTCACTGAAGAAACTTTGTCGTAAAACTCCTAGAGAAATGAAAAACGAAGATTGCAAAGTCATTAATAAAAGATATTATTGGGAAAAAGAACAGGAACAAATATTTTATAAACAAAGTTACAAAACCTTTTTGGTTAACGTTTCACCAGATGGTTCATTATCTTCATGTACATCAACTTGAAGACGATCAACAATAAAACCCGAGCCAAAACCACCCATTGTTTCATCCTTTATTCATTCAGCAACAGCTTTAATAATCCACCCCACAATAGTAGGAAAAACTCTATCAACTTGATGAAACTTGAGCTCAATATGATCAAATTAACACAGTTGCAAAATACAAACAAACACACACACAAACAAAAAAGATTTTTAAAACAAGAAAGAACATACAAGAAATCATAAAACAAGATTCATAAAAATTAACTACAGATTCATAAAATTAACTACTGAGTCAAAGAAAAAATATTAAGAGAAAAACATTACCATGAGAAAAACCAATGGGCCTTGGAAAAACCGATCAAGTTTAACCTTCCAACGAATGACATAATCGAAAAGGCTGCTCAAAATTCATTGACACCAGTTCAAGTGCCTGATTTTGTTTACATCTAATAAAGATTTAAGAAACTTGTATCTTGCTTTGCGATCTTGATGACTTTTCAAGAAAGTGGAGGACAAAAACAAAACAAGTCTCTAATAAACTCCTACCCATCACCATCATACTTGGCCAAGATATGAGGCATAACAACAGTAACTGGACTACAAAAACCATCTGCTTTGGCATGCTTCTTCAATGTAGGTGGAGGATAAGTTGTAAGCAATCGCACCCAATGCTTCCTCCAACGAGAAAGAAAATCCTCGAATTCAAGTGTCTCCTCATCATATGAAGCTTCAACAACCGGTTCAGGACCACAAGGAAGACCCATTGTTATGTAAACATCTTCCTCAGTAACCCTCAACTATTGACCGTTACGTAAAACAAAGCTCCGAGAATAAGGATTAAAATTCTTAACAAGAGACAAAGCAAACTTAGCATTAATGGTATTAAGACTAAGCTTCAAGAAACTACCAAAACTAACATCCTTGGTGGCTTTCTTTTGTTCAGGACTAAGAAGACGTAGCACATTGAAGAATGCAGATGGGGACATTGTATGAATTAGAACATCAGGTATAGTTTTATCTTCATCTTCTGAAAGTGATGGATCAATAGATTCACAAACAATAGGTTCCTTCCCTGGCCTTTGAGAGCAAGAGCCAGCAACAAAACCTGATTTATCTTCACCTTTCTTACTTCTATGTTGATCTCCATGAGAAGAAACAACAGGATCAACAAACACAATATTTCTGCTGAGTCTAACAGAACAACGAGGAGCAACAAAAGATTTAGCATCGTTTTGTTTACCCTTGGTCTGAGCAATGGGTGCTAAAGATTTGCGGACAGATGGCTAAATAGAAACCCTATCATTATTCAGCTTGCTTCTATACTCATGCATATCAACTGGTGTTGGGGCTGACTGATGAAGAGAAGAACGAGTATGAACTGTTCTAGGAAAAACAACAGCTTTGCATGAAAATGCCTTTATCTGCTATAGAAGAAGATCTTATAGAAACTTTTTTCTCTTTTGAAGAAACATCAACCGCTTTCCTCTTTTGAGAAACTTTGGGAAGAACTCATTTAGAAGACGGGACCTCTAGAATATACATAGTACCAGCAACCATACGCTTAACAGTAACAGGAGAAGGATCTTTATATTGACCAATAGAGGGAGAAGATACGTCTCCAGCTTGAGACATAAGAACTGAAGATGAAGGGGTTGCAGAATTGCTCTCTAGGGGGAACAATTTTGAGACCTCATGTGATACCCCAAATATTTCTACATTATTTATTTATTATTTAAAAAGGATTATTTGAAATTATTATCGTTTAATTATACGATAATTCTCCTTTATGGAT
>BSSO01005400.1:0-13182 GCA_030267885.1 Mesembryanthemum crystallinum | reverse complement strand
GGGGGAAAGTCATTTTCTTATTTATCTCAACAAAGGAAATAAGCAATTATAAAAGCGCAAGGGCATAACGGGAATATCACCTCATAAATTGGTCGAAATCAGGCCTAAGGTGGCACCAATAAATGAAATTGTTTTTATAAGGTGGTTCCCCGCAAAATTGATTATATAAGGTGGTTTCTCACAAAAAGTGATATATAAAAGGTGGTTCCCCACAAGATACCCTTAACGTAATTGCTCCCAACTTATGCCCCTTTTACCAGTTAATGCACCCAGCCCACCAGATTTCATTATAAATGACCGGATTTTGTATTTTTGTCAGAAAGTATTTTTTTCGCCATTTGTATATATTTTTTCCCATTTATAGGTATATTTGCACATTTGTGCGATTTAACTACTTGTGTATTTTCTCATTTAAATGCCTAGAAGTAAACATCTATACGTGCAAACATACATATAGATGAGAAAAATATATTTTGGCAAGAAAAGGCAAATTCTGAACACTTTCAGGGCATACCAGTGGGCTTGGTGCATTATTGTTACCCGTTGCATAAGTTGGGGTATTTCTGTTAATTTCCAAAATTAGGGTTATTTCATTTTGTTTGGCCATAGTTAGGATTATTGATGTTAATTTTTTCTCTAAAGTTTGAAATTTGATTTAAAATTAGCAAATTAATAGTACCAGGGTAAAACGAATCTTTCAAGTATACAAGATGCCTCCGACATGGCATAAATATTGTATATGGTATTTCTATACCATTGTTTCCCATTTTTTAAAAATTAGGTGCATCTTAGCAAAGCACCCTATTTTTAAGGGGTTCCTGGCAAATTTTTCCTACCTTTTATAATATTTGATCAAATGCATTGTATGTCTTTTTTGCTGCAGAAATATCATTTAACATCACTGATCCTTTTGATGGCTATGACTGTGTACGCCACATGGTTCAGCAGTGTCCACAGAGTATATCTGCCTGGAATTACTACTACAGATTAGTCTTAAGGTAATGGGCAATAGTTCCCTTACATATCTCATATGGCCCTAATTTTTCGAAGATGTCTGAGTAGCTCAGTTCTTGGATTCAACTTGATCAATGCTTCAATACAGTATTTTCCTGTTCATCTAACTGAATTATGTCGTAAAATTTGAGGCTTAGTCCAAGCAAGTTGATTTTCCTGCTTAAGAACAGCGACAAAAAGAAGATAGTTTTGCTGCATATACTTCCTTGAGAACTTGAAACCTTTTCGCATAGTTTTCCCATGGATATCCTCTTCACCGAGAAGATTATTACACCCTTCGTCTCAAAATATACATCGTTTTAACTAGCTTTTTATTTGTCTCAAATTTTTTGTCGCTTACAATTCCAGTACAACATTAATTGCTCATTTTCCTAATTTACCCTTGTGGTTTATGTCTTTCTTTCTTTCTTTTTTTTTTTTTTTTGTCCAATGCACAAAGCTCCAATTAATGCAAGGTAGTGTAATCAGATTATTTAAACTACTTCTAGAATTAAAAGTCTCTTAATATGTGCACATTTACCTTAAACGACAGTTATTTTGATGCTCACGGATATCCAGCGACATTGGAGGGATTTCTAATTAGAGATTCTTTTGTAATTAGTTCTCTTGAGGACTCCTTGTTCTCTTAGCTTGTACCTATCTTCATTTTGGTTTAATACAACAAAAAAAAAAAAAAAAAAAAAAAAAAAAGAAAGAAAAGAAAAGAAAAAAGAACCGAGACGAAGGGAGTACCTTTGCTTTGATGCAAATTTAATGATTGTATAAGCTTCTGTGATGTCGTCTGTTTCCGGTGGAGCTATAAAGTGACTAATGGCAACTTTAAATCATTGAATTATAATGTTCCAAGTTAAAATGGCTGATAACTTGTTATGTGCTTTTTTGGGGGAAGGTGCAGATAGTCATTGTGTTTCATAAAGGGTCTGATGGTGCTAATCTCTTTGTTTTCGCAGGATAGTCTTGTTTACGACTCCAGTCCCCTATCCCCGCTCAAGGTGGGGGCCTCGTGAGAGGTATTAGGCACTAAATGATGAAATTTCGAAGATGTTCTTGAATCGTGGTTGGAAAGTCTAGAAAAAGTTTAACTGGGTAACCTGGGAACAGTTAAGTAAACATCCAAGTAGGTTGTTACTATTTTTGGAAGAGGGGATATTCTTTCTGGCAGAGTGGGCAGTTGTGGAAGAATGGACATTAGTCAAATTTATTTTGAGAACGTGAGATCAGTAGTTGAGGGGGCAGGACCAAGCTCTGAAATATCCATCACACCTCACAAGGAGAGACCTCTATAAACAGGTCAAGAATTTAACCTCAATAAACCTGAGGATGTTAGAAAAGAAAGAGATAATTAAGGTGAAAGGATTGACAGCGCTAGGCTTCAGTGATTTAGATCGGCGAGACGACCTGATCTCTGTGTCCTTGAAGTGATGAACTGAATTGAACACGAGTTCAGTTGAATCCAACACGGAGGAAACAATGTAAATCATGTTGCAGGCATACAGATTCAGTACAACCCGCTTTTTACTCCCCTTAGCAGGCCNCCCCCAAAAAAAAAAACCCAAAAAAAGAAGGAAAAAGGTAAAGAGGAGAACTTTAGAAAGCATTCTTATTGAAACTTGGCGCAAAATGACGTGTCAAGAAAAAAAATGCAGGAATTAATCATATTCAAGTATTTTTTGGGAAATAATGCAGGAATAATCATGTTCAAGAAAAAAATGCCGTGTTGTGTTAGGATAAAATGTTAAGCAAACATTCTCATTGAAAAAAAGAAAAAGAAAAAAAAAACTTTCCATCCTTCTTGCATTTCACTTTATTATCTTATCTGATGAGAGAGATATGGCGTGTTTACTTTTATTGAAAGAACATGTCCCGTTTTAGTGTTGGGTGTACTGTATGAAAAATGGTATGAGCATATAAATCATTCGACTTCATATTACCCTTCCTCTGCGGTCTTATTTACTTGGGCTTGTAGGGACCCTTCACTTTGTTCCATTAAGCTCTTTTCTTGTAGCATATGCATGCATGTTGCTTCATTATTCAATTATCTGACATCTAAATCTTTATTGCTTTAGATTAGAAAACCGGGTTGGGAAGCATGGTAAGTTTCTGCTTCAAATGCGAAACGAACACAAAGATTTAGTACCACCCATGATTATTTATGGAAATCGGTGTACAATGAAGAGTTATCACCAATTAGCTGCTAAAGAGTACTTGGAAGCTTATAAACAAATGCCGGAGTGCCCATTGATTAATCTTTGTGTGGGTATGTGTCTAGTACTTTTGTTGGAACCTGATCAATGCTGTGTGCTCAAGTTGATTTTTCATTTCGCTCCGGTTTCTTCTTGTCTAGGCACTTCCTTGGTGAATTTAGCCCTTGGACTTAGACTTCAAAACAAGCACCAATGTGTTGCACAAGGCTTGGCATTTCTCTACAACAATCTGCGACTTTGTGACAATAGCCAGGTGAGCTCATGTAGCTTACTTTTCTTTTTAGAACTTGATACTTGTTTGATCGTATCTCCATTAGTACATTGTGAACTCTTTGCAAATTTGTGACTTTGCAATTTCAATGACAATATATAAGCCTTTTTTGCGATTGTGCGTTAGTTGTAATGGTAATGAAGAAACTCAAGATCTGTCATGAAATTGTCTAGAACATTCTTATCATTGCATAGTTACATGGATTTAGTTGTGAGTGTAACATTAAGAGAAAAGAAGCATAATCTCATTTTTTTTCCGGACTGCATATGTTGCTTCTCGCCCATAACAGGAAAGTTCAGCAGTAATTAAAATTGGCATTTTTCAGGAAGCCTTGTACAATATAGCTCGTGCATATCACCATGTGGGACTTGTCTCACTGGCAGCCTCTTACTATGAGAAGGTTCTCGCAACTCGCCAGGAAGACTGCCCCTTACCGGAGCTCCTTAAAGAGGATAAAGATCCGAAACCTGGCTACTGTAACCTTCGCAGAGAAGCAGCTTACAATCTGCACTTGATCTACAAGAGAAGCGGTGCTGTTGATCTTGCTAGGCAGATCCTGAGGGATTATTGTACCGTGTGAGATCGCATCAATTGTTTGTTATGTCTGCCTAAAGCATAGATATGGGAAGAAGCTTCAGCATGTGAATATTTACCCAGAAGCGTGTTGATAGTATCACTTAGAACTGATGTTGTGCAGATAGTGGATTTTGTTGAGTTATTTTGTTGCTTAAGTTATGGTAAGAAAGCAGCTTTTTATGCACTTTCAAGCTGCAGTGAATGTAAATGTTAGGGTTAGATTTGAAGTGGACGTGTCGAAATTTGCATTTCGAATGACGTATTGCCTGTTGCTGATGAGTTTGTTTGCTTTTTTTTTTTTTTTTTTCCGTGTACATACCATTGACAACAATGACTATTCCCCGTGCTGGTTTGTAGGCACCTCAAAGGATTGGACAGTTGGTCAAGATATTTAAAGCTGCTCCATACCCAATGAGAGATTAGAACCCTCGACCTTGGTTAAGGGTGGATGTATTCCTATCAGCTCAACCACACACCTCCTTGGTTGATGAGTTTTCTATTGATTGTTGGCTTTGCAGAGTGCTTATCAACTGTAAGATTAAGAATTTTAAGACTAATGAAGATGAGCTTCTAGGATTTCAATCTTGTGTTTTTTTTTAATATATATTTCATTTTAATATTGCATTTGGATATTTGAGAGGTATTTATCAATATGCAAATGTATTTTATTATTGCATCAAAAAAGAAAAAAAAAAAAATGAAAAAAATACATTGTATTATGGACCATTATGTACCATAATGTACTTGAATTATGGAGTACAGTGTACTGTGGGGCCATGAAAGCCCAAAAGAGTAGCAATATCTCCACCGGCATGAATATGCCCATCGAAGGTTGGCCCACCATATTTTTGACATTTTGCAAGCAATGAGATGACTAGTCCCTTTTTCTTTTATTTTAAGTCACCCAAAGAAAATGTTTATCACAAGATTAAAGGAGACAAAATTAACTTTAATTAGGTGAGTTAAGTTTTGCAAAGCAGGTATGAGATCATAGTCCTTGATCTTGATTATCGAAGAATCTTATGCCCAATCAAAGTGCCACACAAGATTATATCATAAGAATTTTTTATTATTATTATTTTTTTTTTTTTTGTAAATAATGGCTACAATTTACTCATTTAGTGGTAGCCATTGAAACCTTTAATCTACATCGATAGAATGATTTTTTTGGCTAATTATTTATCAGGTTTAGTTGAGACTAAATGCAATTTGGATGGAATTAAATTAATTACTATCATGAATTTTTGACTTTGGTAAGCCCAAAACAATTTGCTTTCAACCAAACTACTGATGTTTTCATGACAATCATTTAGTGGTGGTCATGTTAGAAATCCCCTATACCATACGTGTAAATACTTCAAGTATTAAAGTTTAGACTCCTAGTACTTCGTTGCATTACTAATTAAATTGAATATGAGCAAATGATAACATAGATAATGAAGTTTTATCCTAAATCTAATTACCAATAAGAACTTCTAAGAAGAGTAGTTTCATTGGTATAGTTTTTAGCTTTTTTTTCTTTCTTTCAAATGTGGAAAATAGCTCAAATGTATACTTTAAGGATTATGATATACCTATTCTATCAGTATTTGAATTGGATTGAAAAGGGGTCTTGTTGAGGTTCTTTATGTATCAAGCCATCAAAGAAGCTTTACTTTGGGGATAAAGGATGACTTGTTGCTTATGGATGTTCTTATTCCTTTCCCTTGGCGTAGATGGAAGAACTATGGGATTGTATGATCATGAAGACCAGAAGCAACATAGTCATGTTGCCCTAGATTAGTGCATGATCACATTTTATAAAGTAAATTCATGGTACCTATAAATTTTAACGTAGTTTATACTTTATATTATACACATATATTCTGTAGTACCTTTAATATTGTATGGTTTGCTGATGCGATACAAGCTTGATAACTGACCAAGTATGATATAATTAGCGTTAATAGGATGTAAGAAACATTGTGTTGAGATCCGACACAAATAGCCATGACCAATTAATGTATGGACCCTCTTCACCTTCAAATACATGAACTAATTCTTTGTATGTCCACAATCACAATACATGTCAGTAGTATTTGCTACTCTATTATTGCACATGGATTGTAGGAGACATTATGAGAAAAAGAATTAAAGATAATAGATAAGGATCTATCCATCAATATATATATAACTATATTTGCAATAGAAGCTCTTATGACACTAATAGCAAAACTTTGCTATTCTTTGATTCACCAACGCTCTCTTGTACCTCTCAACTCATTGTGGTCCAATGTCTCCATCTCGTACAGGAAGCTGCCTCCTAGTCAGCCAACCATGGATTTGACCACAGCTAAGCTCAAGCAATGTATGTATGTACTACCAAATGGAGAGAGAAAGACATCAAATTGATCAACTAAATGTTGCTTCTTGTTTCCATAAGATGTGCACATCCATATGCTAATTCCTCATCTATATGCATTGGTATTTATGTTATGATCATGCATGAATCTGGTGGCCCTATGCAGAATTGATGTTTTGAAAACGGATCCAACGTCGAACCGATTCGTTCTCAAAAACTGGATGAGATTGTTATTAAATAGTTAATTTTTTTAGTTATTTGAATACATGAAATAATTTTCTTTGATTTACTCTAAAACAATCAAGGAAAACTGAATACAGCAAAAGTAGAGTTGGAAATTTTTGATATGACATGACTAGAACCTAAAACCCAATTGGAAAATTCTACCCAATGATCAAACCCAAATCAAGCTTAGGTTTGATCCATATATTTGTCTATTATTGGATTCATTTATTTAATAGTCAAAATTGTAGAATTAAATTGGATATTTTTGTGCCAAATCTTACATAATATCATATCGATCACCTCAATACTGACAATACATCTCCTTTCGCTAGAATTCTGGTCATACTCTTCAAAATTTAAGCATGAATTAATGGTGATCAAATAAGTGGTGTGCTTCATTAGTAATCACTACTCCAGTGTTTCATGCCAAGTTTAGCTCCTATAATTTCTTTACTTTGATAATTAGAGTAAAATCTCAAACTTTTTCACTCTAACTTTTTCCAAGAAAATACTAGTGAGTAGTGTACTATAATGTGAACCAACCACGCTTTAGGCCTCTCATGGAGTAAATCATTGGATTTTAGTCACGCATCCAAGTTTTGTGGATACTGGGCCCCTACCCCTTATACGCTTATTTTTCACACCACCTTTTTTTTTTTTTTTGTTAATTTCGGTGAGGTATAACGACGTTTTAATAATTACATTAAAGTATATCAATTATTGCAAATTCACAAATTCTGTGAACGGAGTCACTTGAAATGACAATAATACTCCTGAAAGAGGGATGGACTTATCTCTCATAAAATGCAAAGATAAAAGACTAAGAAAAATTAGTAAAATACAATTAACAAAAAAAATTCTTTGTCAAAAAAAAAACAAACAAAATTAGTAGAATATAGTAAGAACCAAAATTTTCAAAAAAAAAAAAAAAGTTAGCCTTAAATTTATATTTTGATATAAAGGTTTCAATAAGGTATACTGAGGGTAATATTGTCATAAAATTGTTATGTTGAGCCGGAATTTCACCGCAGTATACCTCAATGTAATTTCTCAAATGTCAATATACCTATGTGTATTTTGGCCAAACCTCAATATAACTCACTGAAATTTACCATTTTTTTAATTAATTAATTTATTTTTATGTGTGTGTATCGAGTACCTTAAACTCACCAATAACTTTTGAAAAGCGATAATGAAAAGATCAGATTTAAGCAAAATTAACATAAAAATAAAAATCATCTATTTTAGAATTATTGATCATCTGATGGTAGCTAATGGAGAGTTCCTTTCTCCATCTTGACTTAATATATAGTCACATACTCATATCTAATTTTCATAGTCAACTTAAACCATTAGTTTAATTTAAATTTGTATTAGACAAATTAGTAGTAATAAAATTAATTTTATAAATTAAATGTGACTATTAATTTCTACTGGAAAAGTAATGTCACGATATCACATCAATAATTCTTAGCTAAGCTAAATAGACTTTCCCTTCACTATCTTTCAACAATAACATGTAACATCACATCAATTCTTGATTAGCTATGAGGAATTAAAGGGGTTGTTGGATATATATAGGAAAATGACACATATACTTTGACGAATAACCATTAATTAAGCACTGTCTAATTCATCCTATGAGAAGATCGATCAGCTAGTGTGGTTCATTGATAAATTACTATGTTTACGTCCATAACTCTTCTCAGATCTTGTAAACTAGCTAGCCAAACAACTCTAAGGTGAAAAATTTACTAATAATTAAGTTAACTAAAACTCAAACTTTCATATTGAGTTTGTTTATTTGGTTGGAATGGAGTAATAGAAAGAATCAAATTACATCAATGAACAAATTATGTGCATTTCTTGTAGTGTGAGCAGATATTTTAGCATAGGGCATAAGAATCGAGGATATGATCATTCATATATTGCCCAAGTTATCATCAAAGACACAATTATTTCTTTCCAAATCTAATTAACTATGAAAATGTAGTTGTAATCCTTTTGTACCAAAAGGGGAAAAAAAATATAGGGAGAATTTTGACAACGTACAAATTCACACTATAATGCTTAGGTTAGCCTGATCTATTAATAAATTCTTTAATTTAACAAAAATTCTTTAATTTAACAACAGAATAATAAAAGAAGCAAAATTCCTATAAACAAAATAATAAAAAAAAAAAAGAAGCAAATATTTCCTTTTCTTAATGGTGGATTATCCAATTGCTATGATTGTTTCAATAATTGTTCCACCTAACTTCACAATGTGGTTTTTCTTAATAATTGACCTCTCAAACCTTGCAAAGCCTATTGTTTTTGGCAGCACAGTTCTGGACTGTTTCATGACAAAGATTAGTTACTTAGAAAGCAGGTAGCTTTGGTCATCTAAGAAAGAAAAAAATGTTTTTTTTTTTTTCTCCCATGTAAAAATCTTAGTATCAATTAAAATATTTCTTTTACTAGTGAAGCTAAAATTCTTGAGTAACACTCTTGTGCAACCGTCCAACCATTAGACAACTCAACCCAAGGGTTAAAGTAGCCAATAATAAACTATTAAAAGTTACTATTGGATTGGGTCGTCTAATAATAAGACCGTTGTACACAAGAATTTGCCAAAATTCTATAATTAGTTATCTTATTTATTTATTTATATTTTTTTGATAGGAATTCTCTGGTTAGTTTGGTAAGAAAACAAGAGGACAGCCAAAGGCAATGGGCAGGTTTTAGAACACTTCTCATCAAACCCCAAGTATGGAGAAATTGATAAATAAATGGAGTGACAGTAACTAGAATAATTAACAAAAAGAATGTTGTGTGAATCGCGATTATTATATTATAAGTAATAATTTACAAGTGTAAATTATACTTGTATGCATGTTCCTTGTTTTAATACGTGTTCCCATTATATACAAAAGCAAAAAGAAAGGGAACAAAAAGTTACAAAGTAAATGTCAAAGCTTTTTTGTGTAATTTATATATATCAAACTTGAGATCCACTATTTTGATCTTAGTCTTAACACTTAGGCTAAGGTTTAATCAATTAACTTTTCTGAGTTTGTGAATGAGAAATAAACTACAACTTAGTAACATTTTCAAATAGGGGTACAAACCTACTGTATTTAATTTCTAGAAGAATAAAAGTCGTGTGTGTTGGAAGGTGCGCATTTTTCTTGTTTTTTTTTTTAGGGGAAAGCCGCAAAGCGCGGAGACTAATTTTCCATTAATTTTAAAGTGTCTTTATGTAGGACATAAGCGACATTGTTATGGAAAAACTCACACCAAAAACGACCACCTACGTCCCAAGGCTGCACATGCGCAAGCTCATGGGTGACCTTAATTATTTCCATCTCTACGCACAAAAGACCAACTCACACTGGTAAAACAATTAACAAAGTCCAAAATATCATCTACCATTAAATGAAAGACACTGGACCCTTTACTTTTGTTTCTCAAAGCTGTGATAATCGAGAGGTTGTCCGACTCCACTATCACCTTATCAAGGTTATGAGTGTAAGCTAGCTGTAAACCAAGAAATATAGCCTTGGCCTCTGCAACAGTAGCTTCCCAATCTTGTTGAAATCACAATAAGGTTTCGTTCTTCACCTCATAGTATTCCGGTTGATTTGTAAAAATCAATAATAAGTAGAATTAGTAAAAATCAAATAAAATTTCTTAGTTAAAATAACAAAAATTAACAAAATCTATATTAATATCGAATCAACAAAAATCAACAATTATTATAAAATAAACAAAAATAAAAAAATCAATGATGGATATTAACAAAAATAATATGAAAGGAGCAAAACCTAACATGTCTACTTTTTTTTGTGTCTACAAGGAGGAACTTCCTCCTAACGCATGGCCAACACCTCTTGAGTACATGTCTACTTTAATAAAGATATGAGAGTAGAAATGGTTGAGATTCGAGGAACATATTTTAAAATTTGCATGAAAGTTATTTAAAAATAGAACATTAACAACTGCAACAATAAAAGAAAATAGATTATTACTTCATTACAATCTGAGAGAGAGATTAATTAGGCCTCAATTACCGTTATTGAGTCTATGATTACTCCCACTCAAAATCAACTATATTATTGTTATTGCAGCAGATTATTATCTCCTTTCCACTTGCAATGGCGGATATGTAGGAGTTAAACCTAAATGGTAAGTGACCAACATCATTGAAATTTACTAATTTGTAGAGGATCAAAGTCAATATTTAATATGTTTGTGAAAATCTTACTTTCACCAAACTTGAGGAACAACTATTATGATTGTTGCTACCACCCATGAGGCATGCCTTATCCACCATTCACCAACATTGTGACTCATATCATGATAGAACTGATACCATATGTTATCAGTGGCGAATCCAAGATTAAAATAATAATAGGGGTGTCCAAATTTTACCCAATTCAGTAGAAAAATTATTTTTGTTTTTTCAAAATTTGGTCAATCATTCAATTTTTTTTCCCACATAATGGTGGTGCACAAGTCCCTAAAACCCCCTATAGATCCGCCCCTATATGTCATATATATTTATACTATGGTAGATATGTGTTTTTTTTTTTTTTTTAATAATTCAACATTTTATTACAGTAAGGTTGAATAGTTAAGTTTTAGCGGTAATATGCCAATGAAAAAATACTATGAAAAAAAATACATAAAATATATATATACATAATATCTATCATTTGGATCCAAAATATTAAAAATAATAGGATTAAATGCCTGACCTCTTTTATTTCTTTCTTTCATTTTTCCACATCAAAAGAAGGCACTTAAAGCAGTAAAGACTTGTAGATTCTGTTACAATCCCAAAACTTTACAATTAATTTAAAATAAAATAATAATTAAAGATTTACTTTAATTTCTCTTTTCTTTCCCTCTTTTGGCAGCTTTAATTGGGGCTGAAGTACTATAATAAGAGGCAAACTGGGGAAAAATATGAGCAAGAAATTGAAGCACCAAAAAAGGAGTACATGTTGGAGCAGGAAATTGAAATATAGGAGGAAGAGGAAACAAGATGGGTAGGATGTTGGATTAATACAGGATTAGTGTATTAATCAATCAATTTAAAGAAAATGTTTGCTAACTAAATTCACGCTTAATCAAGGACAATCCATCATTGCTGTGGTTGTACAAACATTGATTGCATAATTTAAGTCTTCTCCTTTTCTTGCGTACGTTTTACTACTACACATACATCATCTTTCTCCCACCTTAAATTATTAGCTAACACTAATTAAGTTTGCTTGTTGAAAGAGAGAGGATGTTTTACATGGTTTTGACTTTTAATGATCTTGATTATCTTATTGATTTGTACCCCTTTTTGTATGAAATTAGGGTTTTGTCGCACAGTCAGTTTTGTAAGAGACGGTCTTATGAAAGTAGATTATGTAAGATAGTTAAAATTATCAACTTTCATTCTAAAAGTATCATTGTATTAGTCAGCAGGAAGTTCATTTGTTTCTAAATATTGGATGTTAAAATAGACACAAATATTGACAAGATCACCAAAAACCATATACACTGACATCATAATTGAAAAAGATACTCCTAAATAATGACAAAACGTCTCCTAATTCCCCGTTTAGACTTCGTTATCTATACTTGATAAACAATACACTGTACAATTTATTTGCTGATGCCTCCTTAGGCGTGGGTTGGCCACGTATAGTTCGTATTTAGTTTCTGTTTCTTTCTGTACTTTGGGACTTGCCTCTCATTAGCACCAAAAAAATCTATACTTGATAGACAATATACCGTACAATTTGCCACATGCATTATTTGATGAACCAAACTACTAGCCAAACATGCATGTTGTCATCTTATATTACAATGACACAACAAAATGAATTGTTCTCTCAAAGCAAACATAATGTGTCAAAAAATGGACAATAATATAGAGTGAATTGAAGGGTGAACCTTGAAGCATAAGAGCCTTAACTAGCCACATCAAAAATCAAATGTCCAAAAAACCTTAGCCTCATTTTGGAGTTATCTTTCCTTTTGTTATGAGGACCAGTTCTCTTAGCTGTTCTCATGCATGGGTGCATTTAATTCATTCCCGCTCCCTCAATTCATCATCTCTTTTATTTCATGTCCACTACAAGCTTTTATTTTTATGGGGGTAGGTAGGTGTTATACCCCCAATAAGAATTATTATTATTGTCACCAATATCGACATTGCCCTTTAACTTCAACATTAATGTTTAGTCTCCTACCTTTCATGTTAAACTTACGGCAGTAAATAAATTTGTTCCTTACACTCTACTTGTATATTTGGAGTGATTTCTTTCTTTTATTTTTCATCTTGTAACTCACAAGACTATACTATATTCAAAACTCTTGTTTGCTCCCCACTAATAAGAGTTAAAAACTGAAAATTAATCGAAGTTATATTGTTATTGGCTTTATTTTCTATTACAACTGAAATTGTTAGGTATAATCCACTTCAAAACAAAAAGTAAATGTCATGCAAGATGCATATTGCTGCAATTCTCATATACTATATTTTTTTTTTTTTTTTTTAGTGCAAAGGAGGT
>BSSO01005399.1:0-13184 GCA_030267885.1 Mesembryanthemum crystallinum | reverse complement strand
TAAAAAAAATTCTATCTCATTTCCATATACCTACTCCTAATATAATATTGTGATTATCAAGTTTTACACACTTTCAATCAACTGTAGATTTGACCCGTGCATCGCACGGGATCACGAACTAGTTATATAGATAAGTAAGCGATGTGAAGGGGGGGGACTTTTCTTCTTCTTGCACACCACCCCGTATATGTCTTTTTCATTTCGGTCTGTTGCTGGACAGCTCAAAATTGATCATATATCTCTTATATTACGAATGAAAAAAAAAAAACTCCGACTCTACTGCCACGCACCCTTAACAACTTTTAAATCTCAGTCGGTTCACATCATTTAAGCTAAAATGAGTACCCCTATATGCTTTATCTGGACTACTCCTTATGTCGTGATAGAGTTAGTTTCATTTGATTATGTGATTTTTACATTAATGACATTGAGTTTATCATTGTCATGGGATATGATAATTTGTTTAATAAGCTATTTAGAAAAAGGAAAAAAAAAATCTAAAGTTCGCCAACAACTTAATCCTATTTGCTTAAACTTATTTAGGTTTATGTGGCTCTATTTATGAGCTCATTGGGAGACTTTCTACTATAATGGGTTGTGTTGTGGTGGTAGTTACTCAACTCATATAGTTTCTGATCAAAAAATGTTATAAGAGGCCCAAAAATAGTTTAAGACTGTGTTTGGTAGGACGGAAAATATTTTCCGAGAAAATAGTTTTCCAATTTTCTTGCTATTGGACGGAGAACCATTTTCAAATGGAAAATGTTTTCTTTTTGAAAATAAAGGAAGTGCATTTTCCCAAGTTAAAGTGGCCCTCACCTCATTTTCTCTCTCCTCTGTGCAAGCTGCAACCACGTTTTGTCAAATTCCCATTTGTCTCTCGTAACTCCCCTTTCTCTCTCTTATCTCCTCTCTCTCTCCTCCCACATCTTTCTCTCTCCTCCATAGCCACTGCAAGTTTCTCATTTTGGTGGCCATTCACCACTGGATGCATTCCTAAAGATGTTAATTGATTCATGACTGCAACTTAGGGCACAATTGGGCATAGCTTCACATTACAAGTTCGTGCTGATGGTGGTCGCCGACAACTACTCCATTAATGACAGCATCTATGGTGCAAAATTCTCAACTTTTCTAATCAATAATAGATTTCCCTCAAGAATCAGACGGCGAAATCGACGAAATCGGGCACCAATTTGCAGAAAATTGGGGTTTTGAGAGGAGATGAAAGGGGGCAATTGGGGATATGGAGAGAGAAAGAAGAGTTGCAGAGCTTGCTTGACTTGCTTTNTTTTTTTTTTTTTTTTTCAAAAGTTGAAGTTACCAAACAGTGGAAATTCTTCTAGAAATTGATTTTCCCCTTGAAAATCATTTTCACTGGAAAACTATTTTCAATTGAATTTGTTTTCCACCGTACCAAACACAGCCTAAGTCTTAAAAACAAGTTCATGAATCATCTAAAGTGTTGTTGAATTGTTATACTGATTATATTTGAATGTTTACATGGTACAACTCGGTCTAAATTGTACCCAAACTTGACTAATGCATATCATTACAAATCGAATCAGTAAACTTAAATCGAAATAAACTCGAACCACATATATACTGACCCAAATTAATCCACTATGAACGACTCTCGTTTACCAGTCGACCAATACCCCATTCACAAAATGAGGAGGACACCACAGCACACAACAAAATTTGACTCAATTGAAGCCGGCAGGTGGTAGATTTGTCAAAGGGGATGTCATTAACGAAAAAATTAGAAAAATTAATGATTAGCTGTGCCTTATGTCACTACCCACTCCCTCAAATTTAGTAGTAGTAGGAAGCCACCAATTTCGTACTTGCTACTCTTCCTTCCCTTCCGATGAAAACGAGGCTACATACAATGCTCAGGTCACAAAGGCCGAAATAATCAAGATACAGTACTATGGATAAATCCTAACCGTTCAAACGCGTCGAGATCCACGGCTGAGATCTTCCGAATCCTGAATAGATCCCCATTTGTAGATTCGGTGATTGTACCGTACACTTACCCGTATAAAACTACTTCTTTGTTTTTAGACAGCAGCAGCAGCCTTTTCGACGAACGAAGTGGCCGCACACTGTACCTACCCACCTCCTTCCTCTCTCTCTCTCTCCTGCTCACTGCATTTCATCGGAGCTCAGGTATCTTCTGGTTTCTTCACATAATTATTCGCATTTTCACATTTCATCTTTGCGAATCTTTGTGAGCTGAGTTTTTCATTTCCAATTGAATGTTGATTTCCTTTGCGAGGGTTTTGTTTCATGGTGTTGTGTTGATTTTCGATCTTGATATGTAGTTTGCGTTCAATTTGTTGAGTGGAATGTGATGGTTAAGTAGGAAGTTCTTGAATCTGATATGTTAGATTTTGGGTAGGGTTTATGAATTCTTGGCTAATCTTGAATGGTGTTTTTGTTTGTTTTATATAATGTCATCCGAAAGAATTTTGGTTTTGTGCTTGTTTTCGGGTAAGGTTGTTGTGTAAAAATTGATTTTCTCACATCGGCGGGATTCGAAATGGGTTGTTATTGTCATTGTTTTTCAAAGAGAATGCTCATGTGTTTGGCTTAGTGTTATCAATCTTGATTTGGGTGAATTGGTAGAGTAAATGAGTTCAAACTCTCCACAAACTATTACACTTGGGAAGCGTCACCTCACTGCTTGATTGGTTAAATCAAACGCGTTCTAGATTCTGGAGTTGATGTTGTTTTTAGTTTTCTTGTCATCTTTTAATGGTTGATTATGTTATAGCTGAGTGCCCTGCTGTTGGTGTGTAACATTATGGGTATGATTTTGGTTTACTTGTTATAAGGTTTCTTTAGGATTCGAGAGTTGTTTTTATCACTCTGAAGTGATTTCTCGCCTTTTGCACTCAAGAAACTCCTCCATCTAGATTCGAGTTACAATGCCTTAGTCAAAATCACAGATTTTGCGTACAGCTTGACATTTAGTGGGAGGTAGAAGTGGTTGCTCCTGGGTCACGATACACTAATCTAATACATCTGCGAAGCCTGTGGGAGTTAATTATGTTAGTACCCAGTGTATTTAAAGAAAATCCGAAATAGTTCTCTCTACTAGGTACTTCCAGTTGGATCTTGAAAACTATCGTCCATTTCTTTACATTTATGCACAATTGATTAAATTACTGTTGATTAATAAACCTGGTCCTCTTTAGCTGATTCTGGTTTGATGTGACTGTGAAGTGATATAAGGGACATTGGATTATTCCTGCTACAACCCTTCATTCTGTATGGTTGCACTGTGAAGTTTGTCGAGAGAGATGACTTGAGGTTTATAATAGAATTATGTGTGTAATTTCAGACTTGTGGATTCTCTGTTGTCTTCTTGTCTTATGGGGGTCCTTATTTTATTTCACCCCCGAGGCCTATAACTTTTTAGGACCGGGGCTTGCTTTCTCCAATCCAGAAAAGCAATCATACTCTGCAGTCCTAAACGTCTGATGGCCTATTGGCCTGTCAATATATTTATAGCTCATGAATTTTCTTTCAACCCATCCGTGGAAGCATCTTATCAGAGTTGTATTCCAGTTGATGTTAGTAAGATAGTATAATCTAACAATCATCATTCTAAACCTATGTAATAGCTATTTAATCTCTAGGCTTTGTTTTCTAGCTCGGGACAGTCTTTCACACACAAACACATTCCGACTTAGAGCTCAAAAGCTGCTCATTGAGAGCTTATCTTATCCTGGCTAATCTGGCTAACTTCCTGAGCTTGATTTCATACTTAGTTCAGCTGATCGCCTACCTTGCAGCATACTTAAAAGGCAGACTAGGTAGTGTTATTTAAGAGGTAATTATCATTGCTTATTTGCTCCCAAGAAGATATATCACTTTAGCCTTCTGGCATGTATACATCATCCCATATGATGAAACTGTTTTCCTTATGAGATGCTAATATTCCAGTTACTTTAATTCAATGCAGCCACTTTTCCTGGTCTCCTTGAGTTGTATTGTCTTGCATGTTATTTCAGAAAGGTAGTTCTGAATGAGATTGCTAGTGCACAGTTGAGGCCTTGAGGGTGTTCTTGTTACATTGAGAGGATGTTTCAGGGTACTAGGTCCCAGTTTTTAAACTAATGGTATGGTCCAGAGGTTCATTGAACCATAGATTATCTATTGACAGCAGCAGAGAGTGTAGTCATATGTTTTGTTCCTTGAGATATCAATATGAAAAAAATAGCTAATAATCTTGAGTTTTTGACTGTTCCATTGTGATTCAGACTGCATTTCCCAGGTTCTGATAGAAGTAACAAAAAGTGACCTTTTGCTTGTTATACTCAACCCACTGTTGCTGCGTGTTTCCTAGGTCAATTAGATCTTCATCTTGTTCATTCTAATACAAGATGGCCGCAACAGCAACTGCAAATATCTCCATTGCATCAACTGCATCTTGCAATGCTAAGGGGTACTCAGTTCCAAACATGAAGCCGTCAAGTCTGCAATTGAAATCTACCCATGATTTTAGGAATTTCAGTGGGCTCAAAGCAGCGGCAGGTGTAAGTTGTGAATCTGAGTCATCATTCCTGGGGAAAGATGGCGTTTTCTCCCTGCGAAGTTCTTTCAAAAGAAGCGCTGTTAAGGAAAACACTGAATTTGTCACCAGTCTGCAGCCTAAGGCTTCTGCATCCTCAAAAGTGGCTATTCTTGGAGCAGCGGGTGGGATTGGTCAACCATTGGCACTTCTTGTGAAGATGTCACCACTCGTCTCTGATCTCCACCTTTATGATATAGCAAATGTCAAGGGAGTTGCTGCTGACCTAAGTCACTGCAATACTCCTTCCCAGGTTTCACACTATACTGGTCCTGAGCAGTTAGCTGATGCCTTGAGGGGTGTAGATGTTGTTGTGATCCCAGCTGGGGTTCCAAGGAAACCGGGAATGACTCGAGATGATCTCTTCAACATTAATGCTGGCATTGTGAAGAGTTTGATTGAAGCTGTTGCTGAACACGCTCCAGATGCATTTATCCACATAATCAGCAACCCAGTCAACTCCACTGTACCTATTGCTGCAGAGGTGTTGAAACAGAAGGGTGTCTATAATCCTAAGAAGCTCTTTGGCGTCACTACCCTAGATGTTGTTAGGGCTAACACATTTGTTGCCCAGAAGAAGAACCTGAAACTAATCGATGTAGACGTGCCAGTGATCGGTGGACATGCTGGCATCACCATTTTGCCTCTTTTGTCTAAAACAAAACCTTCTGTGAGCTTCACTGACGAGGAGGTGGAAGAGCTAACTGTGAGAATTCAGAATGCGGGGACAGAAGTTGTGGAAGCGAAAGCTGGGGCTGGATCTGCAACACTTTCGATGGCGTATGCGGCTGCTAGATTTGTGGAGTCATCTCTTCGTGCTCTTGATGGGGACTCGGACGTGTACGAGTGCTCGTTCGTGCAGTCAGAATTGACCGATCTCCCTTTCTTTGCATCAAGAATTAAGCTGGGGAAGAAGGGAATTGAAGCCTTTTTGAATTCTGACTTGCAAGGGCTGACTGACTACGAATCCAAGGCTCTTGAAGCTCTTAAGCCAGAGCTAAAAGCAAGCATTGAGAAGGGAATTGCTTTTGCGAACAAGCAACCAGTTAGTGCTTGAGCTTCTTTAGGTATGGAGTTTGATAGAGAATTGCTTTGATGTTCTGTTTGGTTGATGCATACATTTTTGTAGAGTCTATGATACCCACAAGAGAGATGTTTTACGTGTTTTGTCAAGGCTTGAAACACTGTTGTGCTGAGGTTTTGGTGGATTGACTGTCGAACTAGTGATTGTCGTTGTCGGAAGAAGGCTTTTAATGTGTTCTTGTTGTAATTCCTCCCTTAACTTCATTTCATCTCCCCAAACACTCCCCTACCCCAATTAGATATGCATGGGTTTATACTTTCTGATGGGAGCAGCATCACTTTGGAGAATCAATAACAGCAATCTTTTTTGAAGTTGTAACTTGTAACTTGTTCGAGTACTTCTTTCCTGTCGCAGTTAACATGATCCAACTTGGGGGCTTATATCCACTTCTTGGATATAGGCTATGTTTATGATCATTCATTAACATTAATCAGCGTTCTCTAGGTAGTATTCACTTTGTTATTTCTATGTTTCTGTGAAGAACTTGCGTCACTTCTACTGCCATTAATTTTGTCTTGAATCACTAGAAGATGGAACTCTTTGAACAGGTGGTACGCTCAGGCTCAACTCAAGAGTGATCGTCATTTCAAGTTGAAGTTGTCATATTGATTTTCGTTTTGAGCCAGTTTTCAATGGTTTAGGCGTTTTGCGTCCCACTTGCCTCACTTGCCACAAAATATCAAATTGCGCCCATGGTAATTGTGAAGTTGCCACAAAATATCAAATTGCGGGTCCGTAGTAATTGTGAAGTTTTCAGAAAATAGGTTTCTAAATTTGGTTATGTTTATTTCGACTCATTCCTCTACTAATTACTTTGTTATGAAAAGAAGGCGAAAAGAGAAGAGAACATGATACAAAGTGGGATTCAAACACAAAGACATTGATGTAGGAGCAGCTGTTTATACCTCTCTTAACGTAATTAGGGTAAAAAATAAGAGGCGAAATTTGAGCCGCACGAGGGGCGCAACCTACCATTGAAAGGCTAAAATAACTTTTGATTTTTTTTTTCAGTTAATATTTTGTTTTAATATTATGTTCGTAATAAAACATACATAAACAATTTAAAAACGAAAGGAAAAAGGGAAATATAGTAAAATTGGATAAAATAAAAAAGAGAGAAAATAAAAAAGAAAGTGTGATAAACTTCCCCCCCTGTCTTTCCTTTCCGTTACAACGGGCCAATAAAATGAAAAGAGATCAGACCCAAATGGCTAAACCCCAACACCCCTCGATCGGATTGAAACCCTTCAGCTCTGCTCGCCGTTGCTCCACCCGTGTTCGCTGCTACTCGCCGTAATAAGTGCCGCTCATGTTCTTCCTTTTTCTCTTTTGGATTATTTTACAGTAATTGGGCTACAATTTCGCTATTTTGTAGTATATCTGCTCTTGAATATAAAGTTTTTGCGTTGATTCTTGCAGGATTGGTTCCTTCTCCATCATCTTCGCCCAACCAGGTTTTCTTTCTGCAGTTTTTGATTCATGTTATTTTCTGTTCCAGAAATTGAGGTTATATTAGTGCATCTTATGTGGCGTTTACTTCACTGTATTGCTATTACGATATTGCAATCAACTAAGGGTGCGCTCGTACCGCTCTCAAAGTATCTGAATTGAATGGACACTGAATGAATAGTAATATATAAGTCAAAAAGTAAGCTGACTTGAATTGAACCGAATTGAATTGAACTGAAATGAGATTGAACAATAAAATTAAAGGCACCCTAAGTTAGGGGACTAAAATTGCATTACCTTGTTCACTATATATAAGATCCTATAACAGTTGGTAATGTTATGGTAAATGTAGATGGTGTGCATGTACTTCTCAACTGTCAGCCAAAGATGATCTTTAATACCAAAACACTAGTTGCTACTTGCTACTGGCTACCTATTCATTACGAAAATATCAGAAAAATAGTGGGAAGGGAAGGGATGAGAGAGGGGATTGTAAATGGTTGGAGGAGAAGAGAGAGAAAATGAACATAAAATTCCGCACAAAAATTGGCTATGGACTGTTTTGGTTTCGATTATGTTTTTTTCCCATTACTTGGTTAGATTAAATTCAATTTCCATTGGAATAGTATTACAATCCTTATTTCCAAGTAAACTAAGCAATATAAATATGTAATCACCATTGCTATTTTGATTGTATTACATAAGTGGTTACTATCAAGTAAACAAGTCCTTATGTTATGTGTTGTTTGTTTAAATTTTATGTTTAGTACGTGTGTTATGCTTTATATTTTCTGCTTTTGTTTTACTTTTCTGTTAAATTTTTTCCATATTATTGCTTTTTTTTTTTTTTTTTTTTAGTTAAGCTCTGGGCCATATTTGCTTAATATGTGTAGAATTGAGGCCTTGTTGCTGGCTTTCGTTGATTTAACTATAGTTGAGCTCTGTACTGAAGTGATTTGGTATGCCAACAAACTTTGAATCAATATGCGCAACTAGATAGCAGGTGGTGAGCAAATCTGGTAACCTTGGGCTCAACATTTATAATTCTGGCTTGTTCATCCCGTGCAATTCTAAATCGCTGCTGGGAAATTTTGAAGTGACATTCAAGTCTAGGGAAGACCACGGGAAGCAGCTTGACAGGAAGCCTGAAAAGTTGGGCTTGCTACTGCTAAAATCTTGTTGTAATAGAGGTGAAAAGGATTTCAAGGCTGAAAACTGAAAAGTATCGAAAGGTGCTTGTGCAAAGTAAGTAGAACTTGCTTCTGTTACCTTCTCCATTTATCGAAAAGTTGGGCTTGCTACTGCTAAAATCTTGTTGTAATCTTTAATGATGTTGGACCTTATTAAAATGTGTATTGTTTTAAAAAAAAAAAATGTGTATTGTTCTTCAAATGGCCTTTGGAATGTAAATTGTGCTTATAGTTAAACTTGGACCTGTTCTTCAAATGGCAGCAGAGGGCTTGTTGCAATGACCAAAATCTTCTACTTTCTAACATTTCGTTTTTCTACCAAAATGAGATTGGGATTAGATATAAATGAATTTTTCTTTTTGGACCTGTGGATTGAGGCTTGATAGGCATTTCAGCATCTTGAGCTCCATTCAGGTTTTTTGGGGGTCTATAGTAACATTTATGTGATTTATGCGAGGGCCTGTGAAGTATAGATAATGGATAGAGTCGCATTCTGGGATACATAAGTTGATTTCTATCCGTTCTACATTCTGGTTTCATCTGCTGAAAGTAGTAACAATTCTTTGAAAAGCAGTGCATAGCTTCTTTGAAATCCTCATAGGAACAGGCGATGCTAAATATACTGCAGTTTGTCAACAAGTTGTTAGCTTAATGTTATTATTGTTATGCTAAGCTAAATCATTAGGAAACTACCACTTCATCTCAGATGTTCTCTCTACAAGTAAGTTTAGTTTTATTTCCGAAAAAATCTATCTACTTGAAGATTCAGCCTTTTGCTTCGCCACCCTAATTGGGCTTCTCCCTTGCTTATTCTACATCTAACCTCTCTTATCTCCACTGTACAATTTTGTGGCTGCTGTGTCTCAAATTGAGAGCTTCCATGTCCTTTGTCCTAGGACTTGTTTGCATTTTCCAGATTATTTTTTTGGTGCGTATAGTTGTTTGCAATCATTTTCTTACGTGTATATATTTCTTTCAATTGCGGAGCCATGACACATAATGCAATGTCATGCATGGACAAACCTAGGACAGTGGGAGCAAAGTGGACAGGGAAGCACATTGCTGCATATGAAATAATAAAAGAGTTTGAGCTGGACGTTGATGGGAAAACGTGATAGGTGGACGGGAATGGTTACTATCCAGCAAGTTATGCCTACGTTGTCCACAGGTATGAAGCAAAGAAGGAAGCTCAGGACAAATACTTAAAGGAAGAACTGTTGAAAAGGCTCAAGGAGAAGAACAATAAAACAGGTGAGAAGGGTGGTGCCATTGATGATGACGAGGAGGATGATGAAGATGCCTCAAAGATTGATGAGGCTAAGGTTGACGAAAGCAAGCAGATGGACTTTGCCAAGGTCGAAAAGTGTGTTCGTACAACTGCTGGAGGAAGTACTGGAACTGTAAGGTAAGTACTCTGTTTTGAAGTAATCCCTTTCACTGTATTCAAATTGTTAAAGCATTTTGATTCGACAATGTCAAGCTATGTCCTTATCTACTCATATGTCAATACATGTCCGCCTGCCACCTATCAAACATTCAGATTTTCAAATACCGCTAGGATAAATAAATGTGTAAATTGTAATTGCAAGTTTATTTTGTGCTTTGTGCAAATCAGTGCTTGAATTTGTTGCTCACTCTGGCAAATCTTAATTGTAGAAACTTGAGTATACGAGAGGATATGGCAAAATACCTTTAGAATTTTGATGTCAATTCAGCCTACTATGATCCTAAAACACAGTTCGCGCATGATCCTCTTACAGACGCTGATCCCAATGAAAAGTTTTACGTTGCAAGTGGTCCAGGGGGTAAAGGTTTTGAACCTGTCAAACAAGCTTCCAACCTTTGTTTCCAACTTTTGTCTGATTAATTTGCCTCTGTTGCCGTGGCTGAGTTTGTGCTTCTTTCATGTAGGGGCTTAATCAAAACAGGCTTAGCGGTCAAGCTTTGGAGTTCAAGCAGCTCAATCTACATACTTGGGAGGCCTTTGACAAGAAGCAAGATGTTCACATGCAAGCAGCTAAGCTGAGTCGCTCTACAAGAATTTGAAGGTCAATAAAGAGAAACTAAAGTCCCACGTCAAGGACAGCAACAGCATTATGGAGAAGTATGGTAATGCTGCAGGAGAAAAAGAAGATTCTGCAAGAACTTCTCCTTGGTCAAAGTGAAAGACAAGTTGAATATGATTGTGCTGGTCGGATAATCAAGAGGCAGGTCAGGTATTTTGCATTCCTGATGGGTCAGAACTGTAAAAGTGGCTCTATTGTCCTCATCTTTCTCCGAAGTTGTTTATTTGTGGGTCTGATGCTCTCATATGCCTCTGTGCTATTGATAGGAGGCTGCAATTCCCAAAAGTAATATGAAGAAAATGTATACACAAATAATCACACAAGCGTTTTAGGCTCATGGTGGTAAGATTTCCAGTGGGGCTACAAATGCTGCATCGCCTTGCAGGCAGACAATTCGGTTAAGTACTGCTGGAATCGAGGCTGCAGAAGCATCAGGTAAGCTAATATTGCTCAAGCCACTAAAGGTTGGTATATCTGGTCTACGGCCTTCTTTTTGAGAAAAAAAGTTCTTCTCTGCATTCAGAATCATTATGTTTTAACTGTATGGTTTATTCTTGACATCTTGGGAGTAGAACATGCCCAGTGTTAACAGTGTTGACTCATCCTTCTTTTACTTGTTTGCTGATGCTGTGTATACGACCATGATTACAGAAGAACCTGCTCCTAGTCCTACAGATGGTTTGGTGCTTGACAAGAAGAAATCAGCTGAAGCTCTGAAGAAGGTATTTGTCTGTTCCAATGTACGTGAGAATATCTCCTATGTTTTCAGATCGAGGGGATTGCCAACCATAAAACGTTATTTTGTTCGTCATGGGTACATACTGCCGCCCATTGGTCACATACTGCCCATTGGTCACTTTGAGACCAAGGCATTATGTATGTATATTAGAAGTGCAATAGTTTGCATCATAATGTGTCATTACTTGAAATTCTCTAGTGACCCTTGTATGTGCCTATACAGGAGGATGAAAAGAGAGAAGAAAGGGACTAAAGGAAGCGCATGTACATCGTCACATATGATGACTACATGACACAGGAGGAAATGGAGGCGTATAGGATGAAGAGGGTACACCATGATGATCCAATGACGGATTTTTCGTTCGGTAAGGATTAGTTACCCTTTTTTTTAGTTCGTTGAAGGTCACACCATAAAGTACATGAATGTTTAGACTACAAAAAAAAGTTTGGGAAAAAATTGTCCAACAAATAAAAGATTTAAAATATAAGGACATCATATAGATTTTGGCAAATTCTTATTTGATACGTGTCTCATCAAATTATTAGATGAGGCGCATGAATAACAAGGGTTTGTGGGTTGGGCCTAAATCCACTTATTGAAGTTGGGCTAAATGGTGGCTTCATTAAGACCAGTCTCATTCAATAGGTATATGGTGCTCTCAGGAGCACCTAGCTCCAGAGGATGAGGGATGAGGATCCTCTCCATTTCCCCATTTTCCCCATTTACGCATTACCCCTCTAGATGATTAACGGGGTAATGCGTAAATGGGGGAAATGGGAAATGGAGAGGATCCTCATCCCTAGCGGCTCTAGGTACCCCCTATGAATCTACGTTTAAATCCTATAAATCTGTAATATACGAAAATTACATATGAATCTCTGTTAATATTTTATAAATCGATGATGATTTTTTTTTTTCAGTTTTCAAAAAAAAAATATGATTTAAAATAGATAGTTATGAACTCACGCTTATGAATCTGTGATTACATTGTTATGAATCTATAGTCAAAATTAATGTTTTTTTTTTGTCAAAAATAAAAAAATTTGATAATTTTTTTAAGTAATGAATATGTGTTAATTAACTAACACTTATGAATCTGTAGTTATATTGTTATGAATCTATACCATATAACTATTAATCTATACTCAAAATCGATTTTTTTTTTCAAGAAATATAATTATTTTATAAAGAAAATAAAAAAATTCAAATTTTATTTTTGAATAAGTTATAAGTAGTTGTTCATGAATCTACGGTATACCGGTTATGAATCTATAGTTACATTGTTATAAATCTACGGTATAGCGGTTATGAAAAAAAAAAACTTTTTTATAAAAAAAATATTTTTTTTATTAGGCGCACAGACCACACGCGCGCTGACAGGTGGCTATGAGGAGCACTTAGGTGGGTGCTCCTGAGAGTACCCAAAAATTTGCGAGTCTCATTAGAGATAAGTTGATAGATTTTTCAGAATAATAAAAGAAAGAAAGAAATGACCCTAATTTCCCAATAGACAAACCACCCCCTCCCCCCCTCTCTCTCTCAAATCGTCTGCCGCATTCCCCACCAAGGCACCAACCTCCCCATAATCGCATAAATACAACACCCTTATTAATAAATACAACACCATTAAAATTAAAAAAGACATTTATAACCTTGTTTAAGATTTTCAACCTATAACTATGAATTATAATCCACGTGAAACCCCCTAAATTGAACAGGTGTAAATTATTGAAGAAATCAATTATCAAAAGATACTTGTGTTTGGTAGTAGTGTAGTACTTAGCTTCATTAGAAGTATAGCATCAAAGCTTGCTTAACAATCAGAAAGACACTTCCAACAACTTGAACCTGATTCTACTTTCACATTTCAGAAACTGTAAGTGATTTTTATCAACGAAAATTAAACAAAAAACTGATTACGTTAACTAATCACTCTGTGCGCCATCTTCGATTCCCCACCGCTTCACAGATTGATGAGAGAGATAAGAACGACAAAGAAACATCAGAGTAATAGGAATTGGGGGACAGTTTATACCTGCGCCTGAATTGGGCGCAGTGTCCAAACCTCTGCGCC
>BSSO01005398.1:0-13184 GCA_030267885.1 Mesembryanthemum crystallinum | reverse complement strand
AAGTACGATGATTAAAATCATCAAAAATTCATGTGGACACCCATTGAAAAATATAAGGGTACCACGTTTTGGGGAACGTACTTGTACAACGTGTTCACTTGGAAAATTAATCACGAGACCTTCCAAAAGCAGGCTTGGAAGTGAGTCTCCTGCATTCCTTGAAAGAATCCAAGGTGACATCTGTGTTCCGATACACTCGGCATGTGGACCATTCCGGTATTTCATGGTCTTAATTGACGCATCCACCAGATGGTCACATGTGGGACTATTATCAATAAGAAATGTTGCATTTGCGAAATTGTTAGCGCAAATAATAAGGCTAAAAGCCCAATTCCCTGATTATTCAATAAAGAAAATAAGGCTCGATAATGCAGGTGAATTTACATACCAAATATTCAATGACTATTGTATGTCAAATGGGATTGAGGTGGAACATCCATTAGCACATGTCCACAACCAAAATGATCTAACTGAATCATTAATAAAGGGATTACAATTAATTTCCAGACTATTGTTAATGAAATCAAAGTTACCATCAACACTTTGGGGACATGCTATATTGCATGCGCCAGATTTGGTACGGCTGAGACCTGCAGCTTATCATGAATTCTCCCCAATACAGTTGGTAACTGGAAGAGAGCCTTACATAACACATCTAAAAATATTTGGTTGTGCAGTATATGTTCCCATAGAGCCGCCCAATTGTACAAAAATGGGAACGAAGGTTGGCAATTTATGTAGAATTTGAGAGTCCTTCAATAATTAAATTCTTAGAACCAAGGACTGGTGATTTATTCACAGCAAGGTTTGCTGATTGTTATTTTGATGAATCACTATTCCCAACCTTAGGGGGAGGAAAGGATCCGGCCCCAAGTACGATTGGGATAACATGGAACGCATCAGCGTTGTCACACCTTGATCCACGCTCCAATGCGTGTGAACAAGAAGTTCAGAAAATCATACATTTGCGAAATATTGCAAACCAATTGCCCGACGCATTCACTGATCCAAAATAAAGTGACAAAGTCACATATTCTACCCATGAATGTTCCTGCTAGGGTTGAAGTCCCTATATGGAACTTAGAGAAGGACATTGAAAAGGATTCTACCATAAAGCGAAAACGCGGTAGACTCCTTGGCTCAAAGGATTTGAAGTCAAGGGAATCAAAGAGGTTGGATAGTAATATTGCTAAAAATGCACAACCAATTGCACAACCTTCTTCTGAAGGAAAAGAAGGAGAGCCATCATTAATTCACAAAATGAGATTCCAATCTCAAATTAGCATGAAAACATCGATAATGATGAAATATCAATTAACTGTATCCACACGGGAAAAACGTGGAATAGGAGTATTATTGAAATTAATGATGCATTTGTTCATGCAATAGCTATTGAGATAGTCGTCGATTCGGATGACATCGAACCACAATCAATAGATGAATGTCGTCGATGTCCTGACTGGCCAAAATGGAAAGCAGCAATGCAATCAGAATTAGAATCACTCAATAATAGGCAAGTACTTGGGCCAGTAATTCAAACTCCAAAAGGGGTAAAACCCGTCGGCCACAAATGGGCATTCGTTTGAAAACGAAATGGGAAAAATGAAATTGTAAGGTACAAGGTCAGACTTGTAGCTCAAGGTTTTTCTCAAAAGTCAGGAATTGATTACGAAGTAACATATTCTTAGTCGTTGATGCAACGACATTAAGGTTTCTAACTGGTTTGGCAATTACACAAGGATTACAAATGCGCTTAATGTATGTCGTGACATCATATCTTTATGGGTCACTTGACACAGACATTTACATGAAAGTGACAGAAGGACTAAAAGTCCCCAAAACTTATAATCCAAAAACCCAAGACATGTACTCAATAAAATTGAGTAAATCCTTTTATGGTCTAAAACAATTTGGGCGGATGTGGTATAATTGTCTTAAGGAATACCTTCTAAAGGAAGGTTACAAGAATGACCAAATCTCCCCATGTGTTTTCATCAAGAAATCTAGCTCGGGTCTGACTATAATAGCAGTCTATGTCGATGACTTGAACATCATCAAAACATCAGATGAAATGGAAAAACCAGCTAGATACTGAATGAAAGAATTTGAGATGAAAGACTTGGGAAGGACTAGATTTTGCCTTGGTCTGCAAATTGAACACCTGAAATATGGAATATTTGTTCATCATCCAAATTACACCGAGAAGGTTCTGAAAAGGTTTTACATGGATAAGGCACACCCGCTAAATTCACCGATTATTGTGTGATCCTTAAAACCTCAAGATGACCCTTTTTGCCAAGGGAGAAAAATGAAGAAGTACTAAGTTCAGAAACGCCATATTTGAGTGCCATCGGAGCCTTGATGTATCTTGCCAACAACACAAGGCCCGACACCGCATTCCCAGTGAATCTCTTGGCACAATATAGCAATGCACCCACGAAAAGACACTGGAGCGGAATCAAGCATCTATTTCGCTACCTAGGTGGAACGATAAATTTGGGCTTATTATATGTCAATAATGCAGATCCTACCCTCACTGGATATGCAGATGCAGGATACTTATCAGATCTCGCCAAAGCCAAGTCTCAAACTGGATATGTATTTACCTACGGTGGTACTGCAATTTCATGGAAGTTAACAAAGCAAAGTTTGACTGCGACATTATCAAATCAAGCTGAAATAATTGGACTCTATGAAACTGGTAGAGAATGTGTATGGTTAGTTGCGATCAATAATACAACACATACTCAAAGAGAGCGGGCTAAAAACAATCGATGGCATTCCAACAACAATATACGAAGACAACACAACATGCATCGCTCAAATTAAAGACGG
The DNA here is from genome assembly GCA_030267885.1 of Mesembryanthemum crystallinum. NCBI lineage: Eukaryota > Viridiplantae > Streptophyta > Magnoliopsida > Caryophyllales > Aizoaceae > Mesembryanthemum > Mesembryanthemum crystallinum. The sequence continues at coordinate 10,349 of BSSO01005398.1, read as the reverse complement.
CTACATCAAAAGAGATAGGACGAAACACATAGATCCAAAGTTTTTCTCCACTCATAATCTAGAGAAGGAAGGAAAACTAGACATCCAACACATCAAGTCTTGCGAGAATCTTGCAGATTTGTTCACCAAGTCGTTACCACCAAATTATTTTGAGCAAATGATACGTGGAATTGGAATGCGCCATCTTCGTGAAATATCTTGAAATCAAGGGGAGTTCGTATGCATCAAAAGCGTTGCACTCTTTTTCCCTTCGATCAGGTTTTTATCACACGTAGTTTTTCCTGACAAGGTTTTTAATGAGGCAACTTACATACAAAATAGTACTATAGGAGTTGTACTCTTTTTCCTTCGACCGGATGTTTTATCCCATAGGGTTTTTACTGGCGAGGTTTTAACGAGGCAACATAGATCTTTTAGTGAACCATTCAAGGGGGAGTGTTATAAGATAAGGTGAAAAGGGGTGAATGGTTCCCCGGTTTTCACGGAGCAATTTTACTATATGTTCACTATTTGCACAATGTTTCTACTACTATAAATACGAAAGCTTTGTAAATGTAAAACTTGCTTATTTTCGATCAATACATTCAGTATATCGAAACTTTCCCATATTTTCATTCACTTTATAACTGATGTTTGTTTGATTAATTAAGAAATTGCCATTATTTTCATTCACAATGTTTCATTCACTCTCTCTTCCCTGCATGACATTTACAAGCAATACACCATCCTACCGGCACCCACCATTGTAGACACCCATCGGGCGCTCTTTTTCTCTTTCTCTGCGAAATGCGAAGAAATACAACAGACTCAGTAAGGTTTTTCAACTTTCAATCTTCTATCTCACTCTCTCTCTCTTCATCGTTCATCTTCTCAATCTCCCATCTTTGAATAATCTCTCTCTCTCTCTCTCTCTTTCAATTGCTCAGCAAAATCAATCACAAATCATCCCTCAGTGAAGTGTTCCTTCCACCTCCAGAGATCGTGACCTAGCTGAAACCGGTGCCGTAGCGCCGGAAGCCTCTGATCGACGGTAATTACTATATCCCCTTTTAATTTGATTGAATTCTATCGAAATTCTAGGGTTTCAGTATAAGAATTGAGATAGGAATTAGGGCTTGATTCTTTCAGATATTGTTTAATTTATTGCTGCTTTGATATGCTTATTTTGTTTGGCATATATGCGGATTTGCTCATTTCATATTCAATTTTAGGTTTGAAACTGAAAATGGGGCAGGATAGGGGCTACATATTTACTTTGGTTTACCTTTTTGTTAATTTTGAATTGATAAATAAAATAGTAAATTTTAGCTATTAGTAACATTCAAGTGAGAAATGACAAAATATTGAATCAAGTTTTATACATTACTTGGTTTATTTGTTAATTAAGTTGTGCCCCTTTTGTAGATATAAAGCTGCTATCTTTGCTGTGATGTTAGTTTAGCTTTGATTTTTCTGCCACGATATTTAAGTTGGATGGAATGGCGGCTCCACATAATGTCGAGTTTGAGGCTGCAAAGTTTCTACAGAAGCTCATCCATGAGTCCACGGATGAGCCAGCAAAATTGGCCACAAAGCTTTATGTTGTGAGTACTCTTGGTCTCTCGCCCCTGTTCTGAAGCTTACTTTGAGATGATATTGGGCAGTTTTCCTGACTGTAATGCATGTAAATATGCTCAATGCCTGTAAATTTTAAATGTTTCAGATATTGCAGCATATGAAAGCCAGTGGGAAGGAGAATTCTATGCCATACCAAGTAATATCAAGGTGAGTCATTTAACACTTGAGTTCCACATGTGTCAATTTGGGTTCTTTAATTTTCCATAAAATTATCGTCATGGGCTTGAACTTTTTTTGAGGAACCCACTCGCTGGTGTTGTTCATCCACAGTTTGCAGTGATTGTTTGTTTGCTAATTTATTTGGAAGGCATCATGCATTGATACTTGTGAGGTAAAATAGATTGCTTAGGTAGTTGTTGCTTTTGACATGGATTCATAAGGTAGAGGCTTTTCCATCCTCCCTTGTGTGTTAATCAAATTAAAGTAGTCTAAGTTTGTGGTTGAGTGCTTCTGATTTCCTTATTAACTTTATCTAAAGTGTTTTCCTTCTTTCAAAGCAAGTAGCTGAAAAAAAAAAGAAAGTAGCTGTTTATTCAGCTGCAGAGGCCTTCATGATTCACATTAGTTTATAACTTAAGTGCCTATTCAGCTCATTCACTTTTCTATATATAGCTAGTGTCTCGACGCTAGATATTTTGCACCAATTGTTAGTGTAGTGTGTGGACAAAGTACGCTTTTTAAAACACATAGTTTGTAAATGAGGATCCAAGTAGTTTACTTTCATGTTAATACATTTACATTTCTTCTAGATTTAGAGGTTAAATTGAGAAAAATCTAGGTTATCATTTGATGTTAATTGATCAGAAGAAAGAACTAGAGATTATGGCATTTAAATTGTTGGAGAGAGAGCTGAATTTACCGGCAAATGTTTTATATGCCGACAACTGGTTGGGTAAAGCCGGAAAGCCGCCTCGCTTCAGAGAATGTGCTTTGGGCAAGATAGTTTATTTAATTTTTCTTTAATTTTTATTTTTCTTATGTTTTGGGCTGCCTTTTTCTAATAAATTGGCGTTCGTTTTTGTTGTTTCTTTTGAAACTAAGGTCAGTATAGTTCTTACCTGGTCTCCTTTCCTCTCCGTAGGGCAATTTCTTCCTTTAACAAAAGATAAGAGCTTTTTTTAGAATCAAAGACTGAAAGAACTTTTATTTATTTTAAGAAGCAAGACATGTATTCCATTAATTTAAAAGTAAGAGTTTGAGTATATTAACATATTCTAGTACCCACTCATCCACTTGCCCCTCGAAAAAATGTATTACAAGTTTATTGAGTCTTTGTATCTAGTTACATGGTCTATGCGACATAGAATATACCAATTTGAAAGGTTTAAAACTCATTATGTAGCCTTGCTTGATTTTTTTTTTTTTTCCTTAGTTTGAGTGTTATTATGATATAAACTCCAAGAATAGAAAATTATTGTTATTTTCTGGTGCGATGGGGTGGGCAATCTTTGGAATAGGCTGGTTGGCCTTTGGTGTGGTTCAGGAGATGTGGGTGTGCCAACTAGTGTTTTAGAAATTCTTCAAGTACATTTTAGATTTTGGGAGAGAGGAGCAAAAGGTTGCGTGGTGAAGTGCCTTCTTGTCAGTTTTTTGATTCAAATGGCTAGAGAGGAATGAATGGGTGTTGGTGCAGTTGGCAATGCCTCGGGATTGGGTTACTTTTCTCTTTTGATAAAGAAAAGTTGTATTAATGACAATGAAAGAGTACAGTGTAGGAGGGCAAGGAGTCCTCATCAGGGTTACCTAATTCGCAGAACGCTCAGTTCGCATACGTAGTTCGAATTCGCAGTTTGCTCTTTATGGGGAACTCCGTTCGCTAGAGTATTACATATTACCAGTTCGCTAGTTTAGGAACCTGATTCGTCTAATATTCTAGAGTCATTCCCTAAAGTTTTTTCCCTTTAACTAGATATATTTAGGACTTAATTTGCCTAGTGGAGTACAGTTTAAAAAAGGAGAAAGGGAAAATCATTAGATAAAATAAAAGGAAAGCTGAAATAAAAAGTCCCTCCACTGCTCTCTGTCATTTGAAGTCAACGGGCCAAGAGAAAGAAAACAACCCAAAGCCTCAAACCAATCCCTTAGCCTACCCAATTATAAACCCTTTTCTTTCACCCAAGCAAAACCCTAATTCTTCCATCTTTCCTCCGCCCCTTGGCTCTCCTTAATCCTCAGTGCCTTCCCTCCTATCTCTCTACTCACTATTCAGTCCTCAATCCATTGTCTTGACTAGAATGTTTCCCATTGTCGCTGGTAACAAACTAGTGTCTGACGACTACAAATCAACCTTATGTGGTTTCCGACCACCATTTTGTGGCCTACGACTCTTTCTCGCACAGCCATCCATTATATGGTCTCCGATAAGTTTTTTCTTCCTTCGGTCTACTATTGCTGGACCAGTTCGCCACTTCAAGAGTACTAGGTCGCATACTGAAGCGAATCGGTACTCTAACGAACTGCAAATCAGTACGCGCGAACTAGATCGTAGTTCGATAGGAGGGTGAGCGAATTTGGTAACCCTGATCCTCATAAGAAAAAGAAGCCTTGGGATTGGGATACATACCTAGCTTATTTATGGGATAGAGCAGAAGGGGCATTTAGGAGTTATACTATATCAGAGGTCCAGCAGTATCTGCCCCCTTGATATAATTTCTTGGTAGAGGATAACTTGCTTTCTCATGCTGTACATTTGACACTTATCAATATACATTTTCTTCAGCTAAAAGAAGAGAATACAAAATTAGCATTTTTATGTTTAAGGCCATCTTCAGTCTTCACCGTAAGCACAAAGTTGGATGAGAACCATGCTCTTGCTTTGATAGGTTGTAAGCTAATATTCGAAATGATTGCAAATGCTAGAAGGTTGATGAGCCAACTCACTTCCAATAGAGAACACTACAAACTCCATCAGGCAACGGCCTTGCACAATGGATCACCTTGCCATAGCAATACCTATAAGCCTATTTAATGTGCCGTTTCTTGGCATCTCATCTATACAATTTTTGTTAAGTGCATTTTCTTGGCATGTCATTTGTACAAATTATTGATAATTTAGTGAGGTTGAAGAGGACCTTCCTCTGGTTCAGCTACAGGATGCTAGGATAAAGAGGGATTTGGCTACCACGGGCGGGTTGGTGTTCTTTAAGAGGCTTGTTTTTGTTATTTTTTTGGGCCTGAGCGCGTTGCCCTTCTACCCATGCTATGTGTTGAGGGATGATTCCACCTCAGGGTTTGGTCTTGTCACCCCTCTGCGGCTGTTTAGTAATAAAGACATGGTGTGGGGCACACAACCCATGATGTAAGTTTGTGCCAAAAGGAGTCTGTAATGAAGGAGGAGGCATTACTTCTTGAGTCTATAAAGATAGGCAAGATAACTATGATCCTCGATCCTTTTCCAAAGACCTAGGATTAATGTTTGTACATCAGTGGATGTAAAATTCTCTTATGGTTTGAATTTTGAGAGGAAGAGAAGACTGGAGAGATTACTACTACAATTGGTTTCTTCAATTAGGTACCAGGATAAGAAGGGTCAAGGGTGGTGAGCATGGAAGTGTAGAAATGAAGGTTCTTAGTAGGGTGTTTGGGGCTTCTATTGTAGGAGGGGGTGTGGAACGAGCACTGTTTTGTTGGTTGGAGTTTGTGGACGTGTCGTTTGGGGTTTTTTTAGTTTTTGGAGATTTTTAAGTTTTGGTCTTTTCAGGAGGACTTCTAAGCCAGTCAAGTTTGTTTGGGGCCGCATTGTATATATGGCCTCACTTTGGGCTAAAGCAGCTGGGGGTTTTAGGGGGCTCATCCTCATTGACATCCAAAGTCACTGGGGTTTGTAAGTTCTTTTCTTTGAGGACTCCTTATCCTTCTACTCTGTAATCGTTCACTGTCGTTAATACAATTTTTCTTTATAAAAAAAAAAAAGATCCACAAAAGAACATTTTGTTTTTACATTGTGATTTTGCTTAGTCTTTTTGACAGCAACTTCTTGGTGTTAAGGGGCAATGTTTTGTCTGTCCAGGTACTATTGAGCAACACTTGCATACTCGTTATGTTGGATTGGGAAAGGGAAAGGAGTGCAAATTGTTGTGCAAAATGTGCTGTCATGGCTGGTTTCTTGTGTCTTTGGCCGGAAATAATCTCTCGTATATTTTTTGGTATTCTAAGCCTTTTGAGTTCATCTGAGCCGCATTGTTTAACTATCCTCTCTCTTGACCACAACTGCAGGGGCTTTTCAAGGGGCTTATTGTCAATGAGTGATTTATAATTAGATTCTTGAGGATCCCTGTCTTCCTAGTTTGTATTTGTTTTTGCTGTATTATTATAATTTCTCTTGTATTATCATAATTTTTCTTTTAAAAAAAGTATAAGCATTGTGAGATATTAATTGTAGAAGTACAATTGTCATAAGCCTTCAGGTTGCTCCAAATATTCTAATGTTAGTTAGTAGATTTGTTGATTTTGTACAATTATCATCATCATCATCGTGATGATATTCATACCACCAACCTGGTGCTATTGTACTACTACATTTGGTATTGCAACTTTTTACTTTTTCTAATAGTACCTCCTATTTTCTACCTTCTAATTGTATATAATGTTTCACATTATATGTCTTTCAAAACTACTAGTTTGGTCTTGTTAGAGGTAATGCTAGTTTGGATCTGTTTGGGTTCACTGGTTGAGGCTATGTACATATTGACCTAGCAGTTCTCACCAATGATGGGCTCACATTGGGTGTTGTTGCTTTTGTTGTTGTTATTGTATTAAGGTGGCATGTGTTGTTTCTTGTTTTAGCAATGCATATATGCTACAGACTTCTCTGCACAATTAATCACCCACGATAGGAACAAATGTTTGCTTTTTATTTTGGCAGTAATGTTATTGACATTATGCTTTGTACATTGTAGAAGTGCTTACATTCTGTGTGTGTTCTATGTTATTTCTCCTACTAGGGCCATGGAGACAGTTATAAATCAGCATGGTCTTGATATTGACGCTTTGATGTCATCGCGCGTTCCTACGAGTAGTGGATTTCATGCAGAGGAGTCTTCTAGAGCACAAGCTGCAGGTGTGGATGCTTATTTGATATTGATGTTCTTTCTCAGAGATGTCTTTCCATTGTTTATGGTTGAATGGAAAGAATTGTTCTGCAGGATGTTCACAGTCTGTAGGAGCTGTCGTAGATTCAAAATCAGGAATGATTGAAAATGACACCAACAGAACTGATGGTTTTGCTTCTAGCAGGCCGCCTGCTGTGCCTAGCAGCATGGGCCAGGATCCTTTCCAAGGATCCATTTTCCAAAGGAGTAACAGGTCGTGTGATCACGAGAGTCCTTCTAGTATGGACACAAGATCGACCAACTCACATTCACAGGATAGACGTGAAACGGTTGGGTGGGAGCAACAAGGTGGTCAGAAAGATTCTAAAAGAGCCAACATAAAGAGAAAGAGGTCTGACTCATCTGCTATGGAACCACATATCGATAGCACTCAGCAACCTGATGCTCATATTGGCATGCCTGATATGAGAAAGGATAGGCTTACTGGCAAGGTTGAGATACCAGGAAATTTTTCAGGTGAAATGTTTTCTTTTTTTTGAATTCTTTTCATGCTTATGGCTATCCTGCAAGGAGAGGGTGCAAAAGCGGATGGTTTGTGCATAGTCGGACTTATATTATTGGTACTTTTTTTTTGGGTGTCTGCACGTTCCTCCTTGGGCGTGGCTAAAGGGCACCTCCTAACGCACGGAGTCGGGTATTCCATGAATAAATTCGTGTAGGTGCTCCCCAGGAAGCTCGAACCCGTGACTAGTTATCATGCATTTGTTACTTCTTAATAATCCCTCTGTTCACAAATAAAGTTTACGGTTACTATTGGACACAAGAATTGTAAGGAGAGAAGAAAATGAGTGAAGTTCCCAAAACACCCTTGCTTTACTAGTTGCTCTAAATGTGACTGACTTTTTGAGGAGAGAGAAAGTATGATTGTAACTACTCACAAGGTAAGGGTATTTTAGTAATTTTCAATTGATTTTTATTGCCAAAACTGGAAGTGTATCCTTCAATTGTGAACGTCCCAAAACGGAAAGCGTAACCTTCATTTGTGAACAGAGGGAGTATGAAATTTGAAAGGGTTGAGATTGACTCTTCAATATTCTTTTTGTAGTACAAGATACAAAGAATTTGGTTATATGTACAGTTTCAAAACAGCGAAAAATTCTTAACCTGGTCAAAACAGTCAATGATGAACCTGAAAAAGGCCAAATGGGAGTCAGAAGTGTTGTGCTGAACAAATGACAGTAGATGATCCATTAGCTCTTGTTGGATGTGCCTACAACTCCTATCATGATAGGGTGTGTGTTATATCTATCATGACAGAACCCTTTCTCACGCTCCTCATGTCCCCCCTCTCCCTCCCCAGCTCCCGCTCCCTTTCCCCTTCCCAGCACCCCCACAACCCATGCAAGACATAAAATTGGCCATCCCCTCGCAAGCCACTGACTCCCACCACAGTCCACGGTTTGCAAATAAACTTGGTTTTTTCTCCTCGACCTCGACCTAGAGCAGGGAAGGGGGAGGGGAGGAGGCGGTGTGAGGCAGGAGAAATGGGAGGGGAGGGTTGCGTGATGCATAGGAGGGGTAAGGGGAAGAGGCAGCGAGAGGTAGGGGAGAGGTAGGGCTGTGTGATGCAGAGAATGGGGAGGGGAGGAGGTGGCATTAGGCAACGAAGAGGGACGAGTGATTCCAATTGGGGAAGAGGGAAACTGTGGGGGGTACTTTGGTCCTCACAGCTCCAACATTACAAAATTAACTGCCATTAGCCCCTCCGTCACTTAACATGCATGCGTTGTCCATAACCTTAAAACTTTAGGGTATAACTTAAAGTAACCCAACTTACTCGTACGCATGCGTTCCAGGAAAGCTTATATCTTCTTGCCTCTTTAGGGGGAATTGGAATCAAATTCTATTCAATTTTCATGTTATAGTCACTATTGTTGTCAATGCATGAGGAGATATAAAACAATCCTTTTTTGCCACAGGTTCTCCTTCAACTGATCCTTCTGCTGGAAAAGGTATAGTTGATTCTGAACTCTGGAAACAGGGATTTCTCAAGGGTGCAGCACCAGGTTTTCGAGAGAGAGGGGTGCCAGGCCAATTGGTGCCATCAAATCAAGGTGACGTAGTGATGGCAAACCTAAATTCAGCCCGTTTGGATGCTGCAGGAATTTCACTTGTCCCATTGAATGCTGATAGGCTCCTTCAGGTGCATTCTCTTTTCAAACCCCTCAATCCCTTGTCTCTTTCGCTTCTTTACCCTTTTCTTCATCCCTCCCCTCTACCCTCTCCCTTCTATTATTCTTTTTTCTTTTTCTTTTTTTTTTTTAATAGAAAATTGTTATTTGTTACTAGAACAACAATCTCAATCAGTGTGTTTTGAGGAAGAGGTCATGGTGTAGTGGTTCACCACCCAACCTTCCAACCCCATGTAAGGGATTCGGTCCGTTCGGATCCTCATGGCCGCAGGAAAGGTGTCCTTTTTCTCCCCCTCTCCTGTGGTGGATCTTTGGTTGCCTATGAGATTGTTTGGCTTGTAGGCGGGATCTGAAAGGGCAACCCTTACCTATCCTTAAAACTAAAAATAAATCAGTTGATTTTGCAGGTGGGGTCTCCAAAATTTAAAGCAATGAACTTTCATGTCTTGAGATAACTCCACCCACCAAATTCTATACAGTTATGCCACAATAGCTGTCTAATATTTTTCCGTTAACTCAAATTGTATGGGACAGCACAATTGCCGTTTAAATTATGGATACATATTTAGGATAAAAGACTAGGTAATGTAATTAGAACGCATAAAAGTTTTGCAAGAATAAGAGCCATCTCTCTGCTAATGGGATTTTTTTCTTACTTTGCCATCCTATTTTATGATAAAGCACTACCTAGTATGCAGGTCAAGATATAGGCAACGTTACTTCTGGCTATTTATTTTATGGTACTTTATTGACATTAATATAAAGAGTGAATTCTATGGAGGTCAGGAAGTTTAAGGTTCCTCTCAAAGTGCGTGCCTTTGTTTGGAATCTGGTGTTAGGCAAGATAAACACTCATTAAATTTTTATCGGGATTGTGAGACTTCCCCGCACCTGTTCTTGCATTATGATTTTGCGAGGTCTGTTTGGCATCGGCTTTTGGGTCTAAGGGGGAGAAATTTGTTTGTCCTGTGGATGTTGTGCAGCATTTAGGGACTCGCTATGTTGGTTTGGGAGGGGCAAGGAATGTTAACTTCTTTGGAGATACGCTTGTATGGCTCGTGTTTGGTTGGAATGTAACTACCGCATTTTCACAGGGGTTACTAGGTCGATATAGGTTGTTTGGGTCACATTGTGTACTTGGCCTGTCTTTGGGCCAAGGCGGCTAGGGGCTTTTAGGGGGATTGCACTCATTACATTCAATGCCATTGGGGCGATTTGTAACGTTTTTCCTTTTATTTTGGTTCTCCTTGTTCTCCTACTTTGTAATTTATTTGTTTATTAGCACAATTACTTTTTATTATCAAAATAAAAATAAAAATAAAAATATATATGAGTGAATTGATGTGAAAGCTGGAAAAGAAGCTCCAGGTACTAGTTAGATTGTTTTTGATTTGTAGTTTTCCTTCAAAATTTTTGCTTCTTTTTCTTAGACTCGGTTTATGTTGATCTTGATCATGCACTCTTTGTCTGTGCTTATGGTTCTCTGTCT
>BSSO01005397.1:0-13186 GCA_030267885.1 Mesembryanthemum crystallinum | reverse complement strand
TAGGAAACTAGTATATTTAGGAGATTTTATAGGAGATTAGTTTTACTTGGAAAATAAGTTTATGTACTCTATAAATATGGGGTTCTCTACATCAATAATAGCAAGTCGGAATTTATGAGTCTATTATATTTTAACAATATAAAAGTGTGGAATTTGGAAATCGAAGACTATTTGCTAGGCTGCTGCCCATCCATGTCAATACCAATTTAACGGTTCTACAACTTTTTCTTAATCTCTTCTGTTCTCTTTTCATATTCTAAATTACTCCAAGTTTAATCGCATTATTACACTTTTATTATTTAAATTATTAATAAAAATTGATGGAAAATTTAAATTATTAATCCATGTTGGCATTTTCTAGTGCGGTTAGACTACCAGTGATGGTCATGAAATGATAGGTGTCACACAAAAATAGTAAAGTGGTATCGTTTTTAAATAACAACATTGGTCGTGTAACTTACTACACACTTAAAAGGTTGTGTCATTTGTAGTAATTTTCCCTATATTTTATAAGTTATGACTTTGTTGTCCATAGATCTAACAAAATGTAGAGCATTTTTAATACGTGCGTGTTTGTCATACTGACTCAAATAAAGATTGGAAAAGAAAAAAAAAACATGTGAGATATAAAGCATAATTGCAAAATTAGTGCTATGAAAAATACAATTTTTAAAGAGAAATTAATATATTTTTAAAGAAAAATTAAAATAAAGATATACTATAAATACAACTTACATAATAATTTTTGCTATGCCAACTTTGAAGTTCTTTCTGGTTAAGGAATTTATATTAAAGCATTTCACAATTTTGACATGGAACATATATGAATGGGTCATCATACTCTATCACATTTAGACCATCCTTTACTGGTTTTAATTTAAATTTTCTATTACATGACCAAATAGAATGAACCATCATGTGCTAATTAAATTAATCTTCAATATTACTGATAATTAGCCTAACTTTGGCCTGTTTGTTTGCCTGCCATTAGTAGAATACTACATGTGTATAGCCTTTTAAAAGGAAAGCAGCACAACTTTGAGGACTGTAGTACCATCCCAGATTAATCATTCTTATAATTACACTTTATATCAACTTATTATCATAAACAAAGGTAACTAATTGAATACTTGATTATGCGCTTTATGCTTTCTAAGTCCATCAAAGAAGTTTCTAGGTCTAGAGTCACTCTAGCTATGCTAACAAATACTCCTTTGTCTTTTTTTTTTTGCCTAACTTTGGCCTGTTTGTTTCCCTTTTTTTTTTTTTTTTTTTTTAATGTCGAAAGAAGTTCCTGACGCCTTAATCAAAATGATGTAAGATCTTACGCTATATAGACTTTCAATGTCAAAATAAAAGTCACATTTAACTTAGGTACATCAGGATGTAATATAAGCTATGTAGTAAGTTGTAAATCCATGAATTATGTACGTAGAACGTAGGCGAATTGTTCTTTTACTTTGATTGCTATGTTTGAGTTTGTAGGAGTACTATTAGAAAAAGATATGAATTAGATGTACATATATTATATATATGCTTTAGGTGAAATGTATCCTCCAAATATTATATTCAAATATCGTAAAAGATCGAAAAGTCTCGAGTTCAAACAGTGGTCCACATGAAAATAAATTAGGTCTTCATCCATTAACTTAACTTTTCAAAATTAAGATGGTCCCCTTAACAATTTACTAAAGCCATGCAAAAAGGAAAAAAAAAAAGAGTGGGAAGAAAGATGCTAATTGGTGCAACTCGACCATGCACACACATAATGGTTGCTAATGATGTCCAAATTTCACATGCATTATAGTCAAAAAGGAGAATCTAATTAGGCAAAGACATGAAATGTTTGTACTACTTATATTACTATGATAATATAAGCAACCAAATTCTAAAGATTGTAAGTGGAGAAATGCGTCATAATCTCCCTTTTCAAAGGGGTTTGCACAAGTCTCCAACTTTTTGACCGCACAATCTTGTGTTTAGGCAAAAATATGACTCAACAATTTGTCACAAAGCAATGCTGAATTTGGTAATTGTTGTGTTGCCACTAACCAAATTTTTTTTGTCATTTGAGTTGTTTTCATCCCAAATCAAGGAAGGAGGTACCTACTATGGCTTATGGCTATGACGACATATTACTCGGTCTGTCCAACAAGATGCGAGATGAGTTTGTTTAGCATATTTGCGGGTTAGAGGGAAGAAAATACGACGATAACGACCCTAAAATTTTGTTGCACTCATTTCACTATGAGACGGAAATAAGATATACTTACTCTCTATGTTTGATAATAAAGAATGTCTACTCACCTATTTCTGATCTCCATTTCTACTTGCTCAAAAGTGTACGATAATCTCTCTTCAGATTGATAGGTATCAAGCCCATAACCATTCTTCTTGCTCTTAATAACCTTCCCATTGTTACCATTTTTTGTGATGTAATGAGGTCAATCACATAACATATCGCGATGTCCAAAACAGACATTTTCTAGAAGGAAATGTGCATCACCTAATCACACCACTTAATCAAGTATTAGAAATAAGAATGAATGAATAAATAAAGTTTATTACACAGTCGATGATCACTGATCAAGCAGGTCCATCTTCTATCTCATACTCTAGTCACTAATTGAATAGACTATGCATATCCTCAAGAACACAAGCTCATTTGCACGTCAACAACCGTCACTTGTAATCCTAATGAAATAAAGGTGTGCACCTCTGAGGAACTAGTTACAATCATCTATTACATCCTTGTGCTTACCATCATGGATGGAGAACTCGACGACGTGACAAAATGTGGGATCTTACCTCAAACTCAAGTTCAATGTGGATCTTGCCTTAATGGTAAAACGACAATGGCTCATCCTAAAGACGCTTTCAAACAGCATATCGACTAAATCAATAAATTAGCTAAGCTGGCTGTTTCACAAGACCGCAGCATTCGCAACACAATCCTCAATCAGATCCTTTTGAGTAATTGCCATTCAACAATTGTCAATTGTACTATCTCTTGGGAAATCTCCAACAGGACAGGTCGACTCAGGATATGAGATTCTCCCACCATTAAGAAAACTATAGACTTGCTTTAGATTTCCTCTGGATGGGCGAGCATTTGTGGAGAACTTACATATGAATACTAATCGCTTTCGCATTTCCCATTTAGTAATTTCCGTCTCCCTAAAGGACTTCCCATCATCAAACAATCCTGTGGAAGTTAAACTAGGCTCAGTGTCCAATCTATAGAAAAGACCATGTCATGAAAAGTGATTTGACTCTCAACACTTTTTTGTAGACAAGGATTGGACTGAAGGCCCTGGTCAATTTACCAAAAAAGCCCATGAGCCCATGGGAAAGGGGGATAAATCATAAACCAATCCCACAAAGTGGGAGCATGAGGTCTCAAACCCGGTATTCCCAGAGTTGGAGGGGTAATGCTACCAACTTAGCTACCACCTCACTCTCAATCTGACTCTCAACAGTTAAATATGAGAAAGGATAGTTTTTATCAGTAAAAGGTCAATTATTTCAGTTTACCAAAAACAAATGCATTTGGACTTATAGTAATGTTAGCAAAACTTTAAATGACTGCAGTGTAACAACATACCTTCTTCACTAAACAATGAGATCAGGATTGCTAGAGAAACACAAATGCTGATATCCTCTCCTGGAAAAAAGAGACGATAGAACTTGATAAACATATCAAGATACTGAAGCAGAATTATCAAACAATGGGATTATCGAACACAATAGTGTGTTTCCTTATTGGAAAATGGGAACCTTCAATGCAGCATGCTATTCCAAGAAGAGACAAAACAAAATCACAAGTTAAGCAAGCTAAGTTATGAATCATGTTTCCCTAAAACAAGCTAAGCACATATATGTTCATGTTTCAGGAGGGTAAGTAGATGACTTCTTTGATATTCATGAACTCTGATAGGGTCTTTCCAGAACATGACGATTGACAATTAGTCAACTACCCAGTACCCACGTAGTATAAAAAAATAATAGCACATTACAGACATTGAACATGATCAAAGTGCAATGTAGAGCTCAGAAGACGATCTATAAAAGAGTTTAAGTTTGTAATGTACAAATAAAATCAAGACAAGTAAATTGCTCTTACCATCATGGCAACAAACTAAAACGGATTTTCCTTGGCTTAAATTCAACCTTGCAAACTTGACTGCTGAAGGAAGACTACTAAGCAATGAAAAACGGTCCAATTTTGAGCTCTGGTACAGAGAGAAAAACATCGGAAAAGAAAGAAGATATTAGACTGCAACTCAGGCAAGAGATAAGAATATAAATCATTGCTTATATAATTAGTTTAATCACTCTTAGATTTAATGGCCACACCAGTATCTAAGATAGTATATCCAACACTTGAAATATGTGTCGCTATGATCCACCAAGTATAATAAAAACACATGGATACTGAGATTTCCCACAAGTTTGACACTCAGCCTTTCCAAGTAATAATGTTATAGCAGTCAACAATCAGTACATACCACAGTCGGAACATGCAAATACGCATCTGAAGAGTCAATAGTGAGCAACTCCTTGCCACAGTTCAGTATACAATCAACATCTGGTGAAGTTGCAGCTGCAGCAGAAGGATATACATGGAAATAGGAATAAGCAACATTAGAGGAATACAAGAACAGGAATTATGGACCCTAAAGAATAAAACAGTCATTTATAAACAATTTGAAGGGGAAAAAACATAAACATCTGACCACTGTGGCTGTAACATTCCTTCTCCTGAGGGGAAATAGTTGTCACTCATAACCGGTGAAGTATAATCCTTTTTTTCTTTTCACAAAAGGATAAGGAGAGGCCCCATAGCCCAGCCCACTATTGGGTCCAAATCTAACGTAGTTCCACTAAGGGAGGGAGGGGGGACGGAATCCAAAGGCAGTTGACTTAGCTTCTCCGTCTGCCATTCCTCCTTCCTCACCCTCCCCCCTTCCAACTTTATGAAGTTGAAATGTGGCTAGAAGTAGAAGATTAATTTGTAACTTCTACTTTCAAGCCTCATTTCAACTTCTTAGAAGTTGGAGGTGGAGGTGAAACTGGAGGAGAACAAGGTGGTGTAAGAGGAAAGTGAGAGTATAAGTTGAAATTGGTAGAAACAAAGCCAAACATGCCCTAATTTGGAAACCACAGGAGGCAGCTCCATCCCCAAGAGAAGAGGACTGTGAGGAGTGGATGAGTATAGTCTAGGTTGTAGGAATAGCCATAGTCCTATTGTCCAAAAGTGTGATGTTAAAGGGTATGACTTGAAACAATTTACACTTTCACTCACCAAAATGGCAAGTTCGGGCATGTAGGTTTTCTCATGGCATGTCTCTACACTACACTAGGCACAATGCAAAAGGGTAAACTCCACACATACTGCAAGCTAGCAACAAAGTTTCTACAACAAACTTTACCAAGTTCAGTTGTGCCCACCGCTATATTTGTCAAACCCAGCCAAGATAGTGCAGAATCTTCTTTGATAGAAGAGCTTCCACCCATTTTCAGATTCTCAAACTCGGAATGCAATGGCATCTCACAATGCCCAATGCTCCCTGAAGACTTCTGAGACTTGACCGAAATCTGAGGAGCATCCTGTCCTCTATGGGCACGATATACTCTGTCCCTCTCAACAATTTCAGCAACTTTCTGGTTACAAAGATCAGGCCCAGAATTTATGAGGTCATATACATTATTCCAGAAAAGAACAGGTGTTAGACCCCTAGACCAACTTTCTTCATCATCTCCAGCCCCTGGGATATAGTTCCAGCTGAACTCAGAGCTTGTCCTTTGTTGCAGAAATCCATCTGGAGAGGATGCAGACAGAAGTATTATTGGTGTAAAATCCCATGAATCATGATCAGGTACTTCATTTAACCAGATGACAGACTTTTGTGAAATCCATAAAGGACGTAGAGGTTTTCTCAAGCATGCTGCAAGTGAAGCAATATCAGCACCACTTTCCTCCAACCGGGTAGTAAATTCTTCAAGGCGATCCTCAATAGAAGCTTTCTCTGTCTTTGAAACCCACAGAGGTAGATGCAATGAACAATCCCAATCAATGGGAGCTTCTTCCCTTGATCCATCATTTGCATGACATGAATTTTCATCCTGTGAAGCGTACAAAGTGATAAGAGCTTGCATTCAATTGCATGCGTACCTCAAAACGATGTGCACACATAGTCACATCTAATAAGGATGAGTGAACAACTAACAAAGTACAAGCACAAAGGATGCTCAGCAAGGAACTAACAACAAATATACCATTGAAGCACAAATTTAATTTTCTCAAATTATTGATAGAAAGGAAAATACATGAGCTTGTGTTGAGCATGCTGTTTAACGTTATAACATATCCTTGATGTGACAAAGGCCAATCCAAAAATATACAGTATCGCAAGTCCTAAAGTCAATAGTACAACCTAAAGCAATTTACCATGTTGGATGTTATTTAAAGCTCAAAAAAATTGAAGATCAGTGTATCAAGTAGAACTTAATGATGATTAACCCACATTAACCAGAGTGTGACATCACAACAATTTAATAACTAAGCACATTAACCAATTCATCGTGTATGTACCTTCTGCACCCCCATTCCCCCACCCCCACCCCCTCAAAAAAATAAAAATAAATCTCCCATCTATTTTCTAAGGAAGGAGTTGGACAAGTAATACAAGCAGCCTTTACTTACTATATATGTGACAGGTCCATCCTCATGCATCATGTTGCGGTACCGCTGAATTGCCCGGTTTAAAACACATGTCCAAATAGGTATTGTCTTTGACATGCTATCTGGAAACCGCTTTCCTTTTCGAGTGGAATCAACAATAATACACCCACCTTTCTGCCCTATTCAATGACAGCCAAAAGAATAAACAAATGAAACCCAGCAAAGACATTACAAGAACAGAAATTGTTAGTGTCAGAAAGCACCATAGACTACAGTCCATGGCAAGTGGGCGTGGCTGGTTAACACCCACCAAATCTACATGTAATATCTGGACAATTTCATTTGAAATAGAGGATCAATGCATTAGAAGATCCTCCCAGAGTCCCATCAGTATCTAGCAACCCCTTCTCTATTCTAGAAGTATAATACAATGACCTTGTCTAGGGTGGTCAAGATGTGTGTAGTGTGATGGTCTGGCAAAGTAATGATGTGGAAGATGACCATCTGGCAATGGCATCAACAAATCCACTAGCCCCTGACTAGCCTTAAGCCCTTAACCATTTTGGTTCTTTAGTTCTTGTTCCCACATATAATTTTCCACAACCCACTTGGAGTGCCCACGTAATTACTTCTAAAATAGAGTTCTGCATCAAGGTTATCCCATAAGCAAGATCCTAAAAAAGCTTCACGAGATTGACACTCTTGTGTGACACTCACGCAACTGTACGTGCAACATTGTCCTGTCCCTTCACAGCTACCAGACACTCACCTTTCCATTAACTTCCCTGACAGCTCAATCCCTGAAAACTATCGTGCTTCAAGGCCACACCATCAAGAGATCATTTTGCTCACCAATATGGTCGTCCTCCTCAACATGGCTTGGGAGAAAAGTGACTCTTATCGACTCACAGACATGTCACACCTCAGCTAATCAATGTGTTACATCCTGAGTGCACACATTGCCCAGCATCTCTCCCTAACTAGCATCCCGTTCATAAAAGCAGCCGAGAGTCATGCTAGCTCATGTTGAGCTCATGGGTGACCAACCCATGAGTGCGCACCTTGTGTTCACAAACCACTGAGCCCTCAATATGAGCCAACCAGCCCTCATTGAGTAATATACTATTCACCAAGTAGGCAACCTTCTCATGCGTCCTGACATTATGTAATTTCTAGGAATACCAAGAAGTATCCCATCCAAACCTCAAAGCCACATAGGATCTTCCATCACGTATCACCGAGATCAAATGACACAAAGGTGTGTCGCCCCTACCCAAAAGATCTTATACTTCAATAGAACTACATGACATTGCATCCTGCAAACAAAGGACAAATTGATGTATGGTACCCCATTTATAATCTCCTTATTAAACCCAATCTCATTCTAGTGACATTCTTAAAAACATTAGTCTATTTCCAAGCAGATTATTATCACCAGTCCCTATTCACACATCAATCTACATTAGTCAAAATTAGAGATAAGTATCACATTTGTATGCGGGTTGAGGTTATATATGCCTATTCTAATGGAATTTCAAATGCCAAAGTGTCATACAGGTATATAGTTGTCCATTGATGGAGCCAAGGTAATTCTGGTTTCAATGAAAAATCGACGCCAATAATAGGAAATGATTACTCTTGCACCCCAAACCTGTCACGAGTTTCCGTATGGCACCCCCAGTGAGTGCTCATACATAATTAGCTAAGGTTCATCAAAGCTTGGTACACCGATTTTGAGCCTAAACTGAACACAAATAAATACTAAGTTCAACATTAATCACTTTAGACAATCAAAAAGGGTGAGCAAAATTTCCATTGAAACATGATAGTACAAGAAAAATCCGAACTATGTCATTAAATCGCAATGAGATCAAATAAAGAACCCAATTTTAATCACCATACAGTCACCAATTACGAAATTAAGCACTGCCCACCAAAATCAACACAAAATCATAGAAAAACAAGCATTGCCCACCAAAATTAGGAGCAAAAAAAAGAGAGTTACCGGCAAGGAGGGCAACATGGAGATTGAGGCGGGAGGTATTGAAAGACCAGTTATTGCAGTGGCCATCAGTGGATTTGAAGTAACAAGTATCGTAAAATCTGGGCTTGTACCAAAGCCCACAACGGAGATTAGCGAGTAAAGGAAGATCAGGCCAAAGCTGAGAAATCTCCCCAACAAAAATGGAGTCTTGGTAGATGGACCGTAAGGCGTTGTACACACTATTCTCTCTCTTCTTTATCGTTCGAGACGCTTTGTATATGCTATTATTGCTCACCATTTCCCCTTCCATGTTTGATGTTTCCGTTGCTCTACTCAAAAATTAAAATCAAAATTCAGGGTTTAAGGCTTTTAGCCGGCGACTCAATGGGCAGTGTTCTGTTTGCCGGTTGGACAAAATTAAACTTAGATTGAGGGGGTGTCTTTGACAACTCTTTTTTTTTTTTTTTTTTTTTGGGAGGGTGTTTCAGGGTACTACTATAGTGATTATAGATATCGTCAAACCCACAAGGTCAAGAGTTTAAACCGCATGAGCTTTATACTTCATCCAAAAAAAAAAATGGTCTTGGCGATTTTTTTGCTACTTGTTTCTTTGAGTTTGTGCGAATCTATTTGGACTTTAGACAACATTGTGGTAATCTATTTTGGATTGTTTTCGATATTTTCTTGTTTCTTTTGGTTTGTTAACAGGTTAGACGTTCTAGGTTTTGTGTATAATTTATTATTGTTGTTACCAGCATTGCCATAGTTTTTTAAGCACACCTTGCTTTCCAATCCCGATTAGGGTTATGCAATAGCCCATTGAGCTAATTGATAAGAGCACAAGCAAGTGTTCATATCAGGTTTCGTTTTATTTATTGTGACCGTGCTTGTTCTTTGTAAGAATATATCATGCCACGCCCGAACATAACAATAATAATTGAACGATTTCTCCCAATGATTGGAGTCCAGTCTATGGGTGAGTTTTGTTTTACTAACCTATAACAACAATTGTGCCCAAGTATTAGTTATTTTGCAACCTTCCCAAGCACAAAATTCACCTTGTATTGTAGCACGGCTTTGATTGAATGAATAAAAAATAAAGTTCTTTTTATCAATGTCTAGAACTTAAATATTAATGTTCGAAGCATAAATTTTAGAAATTATGTGAGATTGTAAGCATAAACTTGAGAAACTATTTGAGATTGCTTCTCAAAATTCAAATTAGAAAAGCTCCTTGCACTTCCCAAACATACATAAATTCTCTCTCAAAGCCTAGTTCTAATTGAACTACACACATGTTAAAGTCGATTCTCCATTTTCATAAAACCTCACCAAATTACAATTTACCAACTTGAAATATCACTTACTCCAACCAAACAAGTCTTCAGAACAACAAATAGCTACACACTAGTTAACATTATAGCACATAATACATGCAAACAATAAGTAGAGTATTTTTTTTTCCTTAAAGCTCTTCAAGACCTGATAGCTTTCCCTGTATTCCTAATAACACCAGAAGAGGCAGTTGAAGCTGGATTAATAGTCCTCCTTATCTTGAGTACATTCCAAGCGGTACCAGCAACATGCCCTGCAGTTGCTAGCACATCTTCCGTCGCCTCCCCTGCATCTTCTCCAAACCTGGTACATGCCCCCCGCGAAATAAGTTAATCGCTACAAGAATCTGATCCGTTAGCAACCAAAATAATTTGGTTGCTAATTCGCAATTTTTGCGTCAAATTATTAATGATGTTGATCAGAGAGGTAGAGATTAATTTAATAAGGTGGGGTGACTACCTGTTGGAGACCATCCTACCAGCAGCTCCAGAGGTGGCATGGAGAGCTTGTTTCTCAGCAGCTTCAGCAGCACATAATATTTTTTCTGTCCAATTTTTGAACAACAAAGATCACAATATGCACTCATCTACAAATGTTAGCTTTCTACTCATCCAATATTTTATCTAGCTAACATGACATCAAGCTTTTCACTCTCTGATGATATTTCTATGTTACTCAAACTCGGCTATAAGTATGCAAATGGAGTGTAAACTATACTTGTACATGTAGAAGTGTGAGTATATAATATTGATGTTTAAAAAAGTCTAGGCTTGACTATGTTTTGTCACTAACTTACTAAGGCCCGGTTCATTTTTCATTCTCATATGACATTTATGCTGAGTCTTTAAGTACAGTGTTGAATTGATCTGAACACGATACAGCTGAATTAAACATTTCCTAAGCCTAGCAAATGCGTTGATTCATTTTGCAACACAGTGGCCTGTTAAAAGAAAAGCATAGTGAAGAAAAACATACCAACAGCATCAAGGGAAGCAAGGAGGACCTCCCCAGGCATCATGGCAAAAAATGCTCGGCCTTGTTTGGAATAAACCAATGGCTTCATCACTGACCCTGTGGCTATCCCCACTCCATTTAGCATTGCTTTGCTCATATTCTCCGTCATACTCGACAGATTTCTCACGCTATATATGCACCAATGAGAAAAATAAGATTCACAAGACAAGGCTTAACAAAAACTTGTGGTAGAGAATAAAAAAGTAGTTCCGTTCAGAATTAGTAGTCACATACTAGTTTAATGAAGACTATAAGAGTGACTGTTATTTCCAAACCAATATAGTATAGGGTTGAAGGTAATTTACCGCTTTATGCTTTGATTTATGGAGCTGTTTTTGGCACTGCTGTTTTTGCTTTTGGTTTGTACAAAAGTGACTTTCACATTGTTGTTGGGCTTCTCGGTTGCACGGGTTTGAATCAATTCTCCTCCCTTTTGAACCTAATTAAAAGACACATTTCAACATAATCTTAAGAAGGTATTATAGCTAAATTTGAATCAATATGTAGAACTACACAGTACCTACAATATTAGTACTATAAACAACAACTTGGCAAATTTAGAAGCGAAGGAATATATATACCTGGTTGGTGTAAGCATTGCTACAAGTGAAAATTCCCCTTACAATATGACCAGTTCCTCCAGCAATTGCCCTAGCCAAAACTCCATTATAAACTTCAATCTTAGGAGCAAACTCCTTCCAATCAAGATCATTCTTCCCTTTACTCTTAGATGTGCAAGAAAAACATGCATGTTCATTGAGAAATGCATCCAATGAGTCTAACAAATTCTTGTCGCATCGTTCAGAAAAAGTCACCCCATAACTCAAAGGATCACCCTCTTTGATAGGCAACGTAAATAGATAGTGAAGCGCGTCAAGCTTCACCACCGGCTCATCCTTGGTGAGAGGCCATTGAAGGTCCTTCCCGACTTTGATTATGGTTGCGAGGGACACATTTTGGTCAGAAATGAGCTGAAGTGAGAAGTCACCCCTCGCGAGCTCTATTACCTCCCCTTCCTCCATCAAGTTTACCACACACCCCGGAATCTTGAGCAAAATTTCGTGCTTGATCATGATTTTTTCAGGGTCTTCTTGAAAATTCATCGGAGTTGGTTTAGGTGGTGATGATGAAGGCGATTTTGAACCACCCAAGCCAAACCACTTCATGTTTTGGTTGGGTTGTTTTGCTTTGGGAAGAACCGTACTAGAATATAAGGAGGCCACAAATATGTTACTTAATTGCTAGTATAGCAAAATAGGGAAAAAGTTGTGTGAATAGGTTGCAGTTGATCAAGAATAGCAATGCAAGCATATAGTAGTAGGTTTAAATGAGAAGGAAGGATAAAGGATCTTATCTAGGGGAGCATGATATTACATTAGGCAACTTTATTCTGTTATTTCAATTCTGAGAATATATTTTGCGAACAATATAGCTTTCGGCCATAGAACATAATGACATGTTTGTGCTAACTCTTCGGCAATGGAGGAATTGGAATCATATTAGGCATAAAGCCTAAGGATTTGAGTTTGGTTGCTTGATTCTATGCTTTGTCCGGGCACTGTACTCTTATTATTATAGCTGGCTCTAAGTAGGCAAGTTACTACTAGTAGATGTGAATGAGTCAAGTTTCCAATATAACATGCTTTTTCTTTGTCCTTCTAGTGTGGATATATATGTCAGCTGGTTTAAATAGTAAAAAGTTTTACGAGTGATGAGAGAGATTTGAATTCAAAACCCGTCTTCATCTGCCTTTATGACTTCATTTGGAATGAGGAAAAAAATCTAACATAGATGAATCTTATATATTCGATCACATATAAGATTAAACTAGTTCGTAATCCCGTGCGATGCACGGGTCAAATATACAATTGATTGAAAGTGTGTAAAACTTGATAATCACAATATTATATTAGGAGTAGGTATATAGAAATGAGATAGAATTTTCTTTATTATAATTTTACAAAAGCAATTTAATATGCTGGTTATTCATTGAATTTTTTACATGGCAACAATTTTATATTCGCAATTTTTTTATCCCTATTTTTGTATTTCTTTATATAACCTTAAAATAAGAATACTATTTTATTATTTGGAGATAACTATTGATTGGGTATCCAACTATCAGATTAAGCTTTCGTGAAGATGGTTCTCTTACATAGTATTAGAGC
>BSSO01005396.1:0-13187 GCA_030267885.1 Mesembryanthemum crystallinum | reverse complement strand
ATTGGTCGGAAAATTGAACAAGGGGGGATGGCCATGGCCAAAGTAACTTATAAGGGGGTTCCCCACAAAAAAAAAAAATTATATAAGGGGGTTTTTTACAAAAAGTGTATTATATAAGGGGATTCCTCGCAAAAAATCCTTTAAAAAATAAAACGGGTTGAAACAGGTCAAATAAGGTCGACCTGATCTTTTATAAAGCACTCTCAACCCGAAAATATAAACAAGTCGAGAACCCTACTCAACCCGACCTAATTGCCAGACCTACCATCAATACTTCTTCGTTTGTTTCATATACACAATAACACAAGGCCATTGAACACCATTTCTTTGTTTCTTTCAAAGGAAATCAAACATGGTTTTTTTTTTTATTTTATTTTATTTTATTTTATTAAAACACACATATATTTAGGGTTGTTCAAAATCCGGTCCGGACTATTAATTCATAAAAGTGTATAAAGCCAAAAAAAAAAAAAAACTTATATTAGATTTAAGTTAAGTAGTACTTTCATAATATCATCATTTCAATAACTTTTACTTATATATAATTAATATAGAGATTATGAAAACCCAAGAGGTGTTTGGCCCACTGGTAAACAAGCTTTGGCTTATACATCAGGTCACGGGTTCAAGCCTCCTGGAGAGCACCTACACGAATACCCGAGGCCGTGCGTTAAGAGGTGGCCTTTAGCCACGCCCAAAGAGGGAGGAAGTTGATCAAACCAGGGAGTAACTTTTTTATTTCATATGAGGGAGCTTGCTTTTTTATTACTCCCCCCTCCCCCTCCTTTTTAGGCCATTAACCTGGTTTGTTTCTTCAAACCAGGTTCATCATCAACCTCCCCCCCTACCCCAATTGAAGGTTTGAGATTGGAGTATCTGAACAACTTGTCATTGCCACATTATTCGCACTTCTTGTTAAGAAAATTCTCCTAAATTTAGATTCCAAAGTTATGAGTCTAACTGTCCAATTTTAGGCCAATTTTGTTGATTCACCTCATTAACTAATTGATTTGCTTATACATATATAGTGTGGATCATTGGCTTTATTTTCTCAAACCAGGCATTATTTTGTTCAAACCTCCACTATATCTTTCTCTCTACCAAATTCTACTAACATTATTGTAGCTAACTAAGCTCAGCTTCTTTCATCTTGATCAGTTTAAATAAAACGACAATGACTGTTGATGATGAAGGATCATCATCATCATCATCATCTCCTTCGTCATCATCTTTGAAGACGAAGAACATCGACGATTGGTTGCCGGTTACTTCATCCAGGAATGCGAAGTGGTGGTACTCGACGTTTCATAATATCACTGCCATGGTTGGTGCCGGTGTTCTTAGCTTTCCATATGCTATGTCTGAGATGGGATGGTACGTTACTACATTACAACATTACATTATTACATAACATTAATGAATGAATGTGTTATAATGTACTATCTATTACTGTTTTGCAGCTTTTGGATCATACACTTTGGTTAACGAATTTGTTTTAATTTATTAAGTGTGGATTGTGAATCATCAATGAATTTTATGTAGGAAGAACTTCAATAGGGATTTTGATGTTGTTGCAAAATTGAAAATGTTGAATTTCATGTGTTACATATATGCATAGCTTAAAAACCATTGAAATCCTTATAACTGGGAAAGATTTTGTTAGCATATATCTAATGGGAAATATAATTATGTATTAGAAGATCTTATTGCCATAAACTTTTAGATATTTTTATTTGAGTTTTGGAAATTGATATTGAGTAAATTGGTGGGAGATTATTGAGTTTAGGTTCTCTGATAAAATGGTCAAGTAACTCAGAAGAACATTTCTTGCTAGATCAGATGTGCATAGCTATTGATCAGTTGATGTGGCGTGATCTGATAATGTATGAGTTGTTCTTAAATTTGGTGAAAATGATGCAGGGGACCAGGAGTGACAGTTATGGTTTTGTCATGGTTGATAACTCTCTACACCCTATGGCAAATGGTGGAGATGCACGAGATGGTACCCGGCAAGCGGTTCGACCGGTACCATGAGCTCGGCCAGCACGCCTTCGGGGAGAAGCTCGGCCTCTGGGTGGTGATTCCTCAGCAGCTGATTGTCGATGTTGGGGGCGACATTGTGTATATGGTCACTGGTGGAAAGTCGTTAAAGAAGATTCATGAGCTTCTTTGTGCTGATTGCAAGCCCATTAGGCTGACCTTCTTTATCATGATCTTTGGTTCTAGCCACTTTCTTCTTTCTCACCTCACCAACTTCAACTCCATATCCGCCATCTCCTTGGCTGCCGCGGTCATGTCCTTAAGGTAATGTTACCTTGTATAAGAACATAAGAAACTGCTAAAAAGATGTCAGTTAATTTAGCTAGTTATGAGGTGACCTCATACATGAGGTCTGATCTCTTACAAGTTTTTGTTACTTTATGCACGTTTTTTCAGCCAAACAACATAACAGTTTGGTAACGCTGTTGATGTGAATTCTTATGACAACAAAACTAGGGCTTTAACTTTCAAGCAAATATGTAATAGTTCTTTATGCTTTACATCTTGCTATATATAGTTACTCTACAATTGCGTGGGCGGCATCCTTGGTGAAGGGGGTGCATGATGGTGTGGACTATTCTCCGCGGGGAGCATCCAGTGGAGCGAGGACAATGAACTTCTTTACCGCGTTAGGTGACATAGCCTTCGCCTTTGCTGGTCACAATGTGGTGTTAGAGATCCAAGCCACAATTCCTTCCACCCCTGAGAGGCCTTCCAAGGCCGCAATGTGGAAGGGTGTCATCTTTGCCTACATTGTTGTTGCTATTTGTTACTTCCCTGTTGCTTGGATTGGTTACTACATTTTTGGCAACTCTGTTGAGGACAACATTCTCATTAGCCTAGAGAAGCCCACTTGGCTTATTGTTGCGGCCAATGCCTTTGTTGTTGTCCATGTCATTGGGAGCTACCAGGTAACATTGCGACTCCAATCTAACACAACAGGTTGATCAAATTGATAATATGAATAACTTCCATAATTTTACGTCTTTTAATCCTGTTTAGGTCATGTAAATACAGATATTTGCCATGCCAGTTTTCGACATGATGGAGACTTTCTTGGTGAAGAAGATGAATTTTGAGCCTACCACAAGACTCCGTTTCATTACTCGCAATGTATATGTTGGTATGTAGTNGTAATTATATTGGTTTCCATTGATTCATATGGTAAAATTTACATCAATGTTTGGCATAATCACCCAACAAATGATTGACTAATGACCTATTTAACTTTCTGATTTCAGCTTTTACCATGTTCATTGCCATGACATTCCCCTTCTTTGGTGGTCTTCTTGGTTTCTTTGGAGGATTTGCTTTGGCACCAACAACATACTATGTAAGCACAAAATTTATTTCTTATATATAATCTGTTTTTGTGTATGGATTATTAGATAAAATATACCTAAAATAAATAATGTTTATGTTTCTGTTATTGCAGCTTCCTTGCATAATGTGGCTAGTCATTTACAAGCCAAAGAAATTTAGCTTGTCATGGTGGACTAATTGGGTATGTTGGCATCATCAAAATGTTCACTAAATTAATTTCTTGAAAATAATTTTCGGATCGATTATTGCTTCTTCTTTTTTTCTGATAGAAATATTTTTATTAATTTTTGTAAATTTTATTTTGCAGATTTGCATTGTGCTCGGTGTTATGCTGATGATTTTGGCACCCATTGGAGGATTAAGGACGATAATACTTTCTGCCAAGAGCTACACCTTCTATTCATAATAATTCATCACATCAGCAAGAGATTATTTCCCAATTGGGTGCAGGATGTTTTAAATTGGTGGTTTAATATTTCCGAATTATGGAGATTTTTCCCAACGGTGAAGTTGAGGGTTCAATTTCTCCTCTCATACAAAAAAAGAAAAAGGGAAAAAAAAAAGAACAATTATGCGGTTTATTACTTAATTTAGGGTTATTGTTACACTGTACATATAAATTTTTTCAAATTTTTACTTATGTTATTGCTGATTTTATGGTGATTTATAGTGTTGGTACATCTTAGATTACAAATACTATTCTCTTATTTTCCCCATCCCTTTTAAAATCACATAACCACGCACTTTCCCAGACTCACTCTCAAGATTCTCTACAATACACCAACATGGGCAATAATACTTATGGCCCAAAGGGCTAGATGATATACTCCGGACATTCCAATTAACTTTCTATTATACTAGAAGTTTATCCTAAATCCTACCCTCCGTTTTTAAAAAATAAAGCATAAAAACTTATGAGGCGGATTTATACATGAGGCCTGATACTTTAAAGAAGAAAATGTGGTACTTGGTACTCCACCAAGAATCGAAAGTACCACATTTTCTTCTTCCAAATACCAGCCTCATATATGAGGCCACCTCATACAAGAATAGCTGAAAATAAAGTTAGTTATTTCTATCAATAAGATATTTTCTTTGTTGTTTATTTTTTTCCCCATCTCATTTTATACTTAATTCTTAGGAGTTGTGAGTTGTGTGTGACTCTCTCATAGTGATTTGTGTCACGAAATCCTTAAAAATCTTCTATGTATCCTTTATAAGTCCAAAATTTATGTTATGATTGTATGTAATTAAGCATTTAAAGGGAACCCCTTTAAAGCGCAATTTTTTGGGTGCTCACCTAACTGCTCCTAAGAGCCACTTATCAGTGCGCGTGAGGTCCACGGCCCACGTGCCTAATTTTTTTTTTTTTTTTTTTTTTTTTTTTTTTTTTACTATTGAACACAGATTCATAGCCGTTATACCGTAAATTCAAGAAAGACTACTTATAACTTATTGAAAAATTAAATTTGAATTTTTTTTTATGAAATAATTATATTTCTTGAAAATAAAAAAAAAATTAATTTTGACTATAGATTCATAGTTATATGGTATATATACATAACAATATAACTACAGATTCATAAGTGTAAGTTAATGAACACATATTCATTACTTAAAAAAAAAATATCAAAATTTTTTATTTAAAAAAAAAAAAACCATTGTTAATTTTGACTATAGATTCATAACAATGTAATCACAGATTTATAAGTGTAAGTTCATGACTATCTATATTAAATCATTTTTATTCTGATTTTTTTTTTTTTTGAAAACTGAAAAAAAAGTCATTATAGATTCATAAAATATGACCAGAGATTAATAGGTAATTTTCATATAGTATAGATTCATAGGTTATAAACGCAGATTCATAGGGAGTACCTAGAGGTAGGTGCTCCTGAGATCGAGCTCCATTTACCTATTGCCTTTACCACAATAATCCTATGCTTTCACCTTGTAGTTGCTAGGGCATATAATTCCACTAACGCTAATGCCTGTTGGGATTGAAGTGTGGATCATGCACAGTTGAAGCTCTGATACCATGTAAAAGAACCATTCCCACCAAAAAGTTTAAGCGGATAGTTGAAGACCCTATCAATGTTATATTCCTATTACGTAAGGCCATTGAAAACTTTCTTTGTTTCTTACAAAGTAAAATAAACATGAAAAATCATCATGATAACAATATCCTTTCACTCCTATATATAAAAGATGTCTACAATTTCTTCTGTACAATTAAAGAAAATTACATTTCAAATGGGATTAACTTAACTTAATTCACATTTTTGTCCTCCTACTATACATTCAAAATTATTTAAGGCTGATCATGATCTCATGCAGTGTTGATCGATTAATATGAAGTTCCACGGATGATCATATATACATGCATGTAGTTAATTAGTTTGAGAACGAATTAATTAACGAAAAGGCTAATTTAATCAAAAATTACAATTAATCACATATCATTATCATCCTCCAATAACATTAGGTTACTTAAAGCTTCCCTATCAACCCCTATGCAATGTTGCATGACCAAAACTGAGAACTCTCTTTGATCTTGAGAATCAAAGGAAGCAAGCATCTCTCCTATAAACCCTAGCTCTGGTGACTCATTAAGGGCACACATATGTTGTTCTTGCAACGACGTCTCCCCATGACGCCGTCCCACCATGACAAGGTCATATTCATTCTCAGCATTCACGGATCTAATCACGTGAATCGCTTTCACCCAATCCTCCACGTGAACCTCTCTATATACAGCACACGCGTTGTCAGTGATCTTGGTTCGAAACTCCTCTACTAGACTCTCGTCTAGGTACTGATCACCCGCCTCATCACTCGTCACCTGTTTAATATTAGCTTCAACAATGATACGTAACATTAGGATGCTAACCCCCGGATGGCCAGTCATCCTAGTTGCATATGACAAAACTTCGCGGTCGTCTTCACCACCGAAGAATAAAACGACGATTTTGTAGGAGAAATAATTTTGGTGGTGGTTTCGGTGTCTAGGGTTGGGCCTATCAACCAAGATCCCAACCGTGCATGGTGCATGGGCTTGTATTTTACGATTAAGATCGCTCGAGACTGCTCGTTGTCGATAATGAGCCGGACTTTTGTACAAAAATGGGACGATTATAAGAGGGATCATCTTGTCTTGGGCTAACCTACACAAACCCTCATGCATGGTCTTGAACGGTGCAATCATGGTTAAGAGTTGCAACGCGATTCGACCCTCCGAATTATCACTATAACATTTCAAGCCGTTCAAGATTTGGACACATCCATTGTGCTTGCATATCCTTCTGTGCTTTCGGTGAGGCGTGAGCATAGGCATCGCTTCACCGATGAGCTCTGTTAGATGGACTACATACGCGAAAATGGGGTTCGACTCAGTTGGATTCGAAGCTTCTAGTAGGGAGATGATGCCAGGAACCTCATCTTCATTATCAATACATGCTAGTATTCGCATCTTTGAATTTGATGCTGCTTGGATTGAGAGCTCGAAACCTCGAATCGATTCCTCCGTTCTAGTCCTATGCTTGGAGAAGTATGCTGCTAATGGTGCCACTAATATCCCCTTTGTCATGCTACTCATCACGAGGAGAGTAGCAAAGGTAGAATCTGATCTCTGCATGCATCAAGGTTCACAATATTAGTGTAACATTAACCTACTTACTTATCAATTAATCTTCCCCATCCAATCCTACTGAGGCCGTTTGGGCTAGTTTCTAGAATAACGAGTTTCTCCTTCACAAATATTTCATCTATCCCCCCATCATTCACTTTTTTGCTTCTCCCTATGAGTTTCTAAGAAACCAAAATGGAGCTTGAAATGCAGACTCTGAAACGGAGCTTTAGTTTCTAGGCCATTTTAGTTCTTAGAAGAAGCTCTTGAAGGAGGAGTACTAAGTGACGAGGGGGAAGGAGAAAAGAGATATGTGAAGAAGAAGCTAAAAACGGTAGAAACTAGGCCAAACGACCGAGAAATTCGCAAGACAAAACAATTTAACTGTACTGTTGTTTGATTACTACTAGCTACATACTTAATTACCTGGCGCATCCAACTAAGCCATGTAAAAGCATTATCGTTGACACCGGCGGCATTCATAAGGAGCCCTAGCGTGATAGATTGGCGAGGACTCATGTTATAGATCATTGCAAGTAATAGAGCTGCCAAACTCCTTGTCACATATCCAATAATGATAATCATTTGGAACATAAGATGGTGTTTCAAATCCTTAAGTGCATGCAAGTTCACCATATCTCCTATGCTCAAGTAGAAGAAAGGTAGTAGGAAATTCTCAATAAACATTTCACCCATCTCCACAACCGCTGAGCCTAGAGGTGGACCATTAGGTACCAGCAACCCGAATATCATAACTCCAAGCAAAGGGATCCCAGCTATGGCATCAAATAGCGCGGATATAATGCCAAGATATAGTAAAACACCAATCACATAGATTTCTTTAACAGGTTGACCATGTGGGGTTCGTCTCACAACCCATTGCATGGTTGGAGATATGACGTACAATGTAAAGAGTATAACTGCGGCAAGTGGGAGAATGGCTTTTACAAAACCATTGGTGAAGGACATATTAAGAATACTAAGGATCCAAAACATGGCCGCGAGGATATCACTAATGAGGGCAGCTGAGAGCGATACTTGACCTAATTCCGTTGTCAAGAGTTGACGTTCTTCCAAGAGAGGCGCGATGTTAACTATTGAGTTGCATGCACTTTGGAAAGCAAACTTGTATTGATCACTATGAACCCTGAAGCTCAAAGGATGTAAAATGACATTAAGGATTGCCACCACAATGAATCCACTTATAGGGGTTACGAACCCGATTGTGCGCACCTTCTTCCCAATCTTGAGGAGCCTCCTACTATCAATCTTCACATTTATGAGAAATATGTGATATATTAGACCATAACATGATGCAAAGTTGAGGAACTGTGTGTTCTTTGGTCTGTCTTTTAAATTGTTATATTTCTTGAACAACCCTAATACAGAAGTGCCTAAGATGATTCCAGCCTGCAATAATGAAAACGAAGCGAAATTATAACAAAAATTTCAAAATGAAGTATACATTCAAAGTGCATGAGTATAAGCTTAATTATTTTGACAAATAATTAAGTTGTCCTGTTAATAGTAAATATTTTGGGTGTTGCAACACTCTTTTCAATTCTACTTCAAATTGTTTTTATTACAAATAAAAAGGTTAGATTTAACATAAACAACATTAATATGGGTAAACTTGAGGGAAAAACTTCAAAATATAAAATAAAATATAAGAGAAATACATACAAAAAGAGCAAGGAAAAGCATGCATTTACCAACATATTGCATATGAAATGAGTTTGCTTAAGCGGCCTGAGGATAAAGCGCAAAAATCTGGTTGTCAAGAAAAACATGCTCAACTGAAGAAGAATAAAGGGCAAAGTCCTTGAAAGAGTATTTTCTCCAGTAAAAACCCCATCTGCATGCATCATTTGCTTCCAATCATGCTCACATGCAATTAGCGGAACGTATTTAAATCCGTCCATGATTTATATATTTATTAATATGTGAGGCTGCGTACACCTGAGCTCCCCTAACCCTACTCCTAATAGGGTCTTTCGTATTTATATGTCCTTCACGCTGGATGAGGGCGAGGCCTGCTAATAATACATAGGCATATATAATACAAATTGCATTTCAACAATTTGTATTATATACACCTATAGTAAGATTAAGGAATGAATATGATAGAACTTTTTTTTTTTTTTTCTCTCCTTTTAATCAATGAATTTGTATCTTTTAATGCATTTAAATGAGGAGAGATATGTGTTTACAAGAAGGAAACCCAAGAGCTTGGGTAAAAAGGAGAGAAAATGGTTAGGAGGAGAAAGTAAAGGAAGAAAAACCATTATGAGGATTTGCATTTTGGAGGTTAAAGGTCAAACACCACTAAAAAGGATATTAGCAATTTCTATCCAAATTTACTGGCAATGTGTTGGATTTTAACTGTAAATATTCCTATGTAATTTTACTTAATGGCCTCTTATTAGCAAAGAAAGGTACACCACAAGCCGAATATTCAAATTTGACTCCAAACACTTGTACATTTTCTAAGATTTGACCAAGTCCTCAAAATAGTGATTGGTTAATTGAATATAAATATTCTTGCTCTCTCAAGGTTGATAAGTTATGAATATTCCTTTCCTTGCTCTCTTTATGTTAAATTTACTCAACATATGTGAGTATTATTAGGGTCTTAGCTTGTTCGGATTTATATGTTTTCAATTATCTTTTTTAAGGGTATTTGGTAACTTTATCTCCCTCCAAAGTAGGGATATTAATAGTGTAGCGTCACTTTCATTTGAGAATGGAGGGAGTATTAATTTTTCAATTACTTGCAATTTTGGAACATTTACATACTCCTGCTAAAAGAAATGGAGTTCTAACAAACATAAATACATGATCTTAATTCCACCAACTCAAGTACACAACCCAATCAACATCTCCCAAAAATCCAGTTACATCAGTTCAGAACCTGAACCTTCATCAGAAAACAAGGCGCCTGCAGCTGCGGCTTGCCCTCGTCGTGGTAGCTGGTTCTTCGACAGCTAGGCCTTGAGCCCCAAAGCAGAAGTATTGGTTCATCAAACTCTTACTGAAGGAACTTACCCTCCTATGCTTATCATCATCCACTTGAGATTTAACGCCGCTTAATGGCCCGCTAAAAAATGAGGATCTTACATGTCCATTTTTCAGCTTTTGATCTGCCGAGGATGGAGGAGAATCACACACTGATGAGAATGGGCTCCAGGGTGAATAATGAGCCGTAGATAGACCCGACTTGGGGGGTGGTGTCGCTTGGATGACACCGTGCATTAGGCTAGCTGCGAATCTCTCCTTGGTGGAAGGGCTAGGAAAGTCACCCCTGACTTGAACTTCCCTTTTGTTGGTTGGTAGGGTAGAGGATCTTGAGAACCTTTGCCTAAGTGG
Organism: Mesembryanthemum crystallinum; assembly: GCA_030267885.1. NCBI lineage: Eukaryota > Viridiplantae > Streptophyta > Magnoliopsida > Caryophyllales > Aizoaceae > Mesembryanthemum > Mesembryanthemum crystallinum. The sequence continues at coordinate 2,833 of BSSO01005396.1, read as the reverse complement.
GGTTGGTGTACCATCCACATTTTGATGCTTCTGACTCGATGACTTCATCGTATTGACTTTTGTGTCTCCTTTTCTCGGCCACTGGAGGAGGAATTTTAACCGTCTTGAACCCGAGTTAGGTGACCTGGATATCTTGCTGCCCTTGGAGAAATCTACTCTGCCAGCCGAGTCAATGGGGCTTGTTGGTTCACTTGAGCACGAACTGTATCGACTACTACTAGGTGGTTCACAGCTAACGTCTGAGTCATTGTCGTTGCCTGTATAAGAGAACAACTCTGCATCAGGGAATCTGAAAGAAGTCCCTGGACTGGTCCCAATGCCCTGAGTTCGAGTCCTTAAATGTCTGACAAGGGCGTGTTCGGCTGTCTGGTCGTGATGGCAACTGGAATTCCCCCCAGCTAAGGCTATTTGCCTGATGAGGATTTCACATGTTGCTGTTTTCGGGCATCGTTTGAGCAGATCAAGAGGGGTCAATTCGTTGACATCAACAACATTCAAATCGATCCAAGGAACGGTCATTAAGAGCTCCACAACATTGGACTGAAGTACATTCTCTGCAACAGCAATGTGCAGGGCGGTTCTGCCCTCGCTGTTTCTGACATTGATGATGTCTTTCAAGCTAATGATCTTGTTGCTGACAAGCCACTTCATGAGCTCGATCTGTTGGTCAATGCGATGGAAACCCGGGATTTGGAATCCAGCCACTGCCATATGAAGAAAAGTGTCACCGTTGTTGTTTTTCGTTGCGCCCAATGGTGGTGCTGTGAGAGCTAAAACCTCAACTACGGAAGAGTATCCCCTGTATGCAGCAACATGTAATGCTGTGTTCCCTTGATTATCAATTGAGTTGATAATGTCATATGTTGCAATCAAGTATTTAACCACCTACATTACCGAAGAAAGATGGATTAATGGGAATTCTAACCATAGGTTATACAAATAAAAGCTATATTTACTTGGACTTGGCTATACATGTAACATGGGTAAGTGTCCAAGTGTTTGACTCGATTACTTTCAGAAAATATTTGGCATCTTTTTGGTCTTTGACATCACCAGAGTGTCAAGCACTCGGCACGGGTGTGTAAGATGAAACCAAGAATACAAGTAACAAGGGGGTACAAGCACATCCTAGACAAAAACAATGCCTAACAAGATATTAACTAAATCAAAGTGAAAGATGAGTTTAAATCAAGTACTCTAATAAGAAGGATTTAAGTAATCTAATAAGAAGGATTAATATAACCATGAAACAAACACTTTGGTATATCAGTACATGAAATCACTAAAAAAAAAAAAAAAAAAAACTAGCAAGAATTCTTACCTCAACCTGGCCTCTAGCAGAGGCAGAGTGCAAAACAGATGAACCCTCAGCATCTCTATACGCCAAAACATCAGAACAATCCCAAAGAAGCTCTTTCAAAACCTCTACATTCCCCCCTCTAGCAGCAGCATGAACTGCCCTGTTCATCATTTCCCACAAATAACCCTCCCCTCCTAATTCACCACCACCATTATTATTGGTATCACCATCAAAGCTCTTCATCACATCAATGGCGGATCCAAGCAAGAGCCTAAAAACCTCGGAATTCTCACTCCGAGCAGCGCCATAGAGGATGTCAGTGATCCCATACTCACCCTCCCCAAACACAGCAACTGGATCCCTATCAAGCAAGTCCTTGACAAACCCAACATCCCCAGCTGAGGCAGCAGTGTAGAGTAGCCACCCACCATACCCGGCCCGGATGAGCGAGTTCTGCTTCTGCTGCTGCTGCTGCTGCTCACAGCCTAATAGGAGGGATCGGGCCACACGGGCCCGGCATTGGGCTACGCCATTGGAGGGGTCGGTGTCGTCCCACACGGTCTCAAGGCGGCGGATCCGGCGTAGGGAAGTGAGCTTGATGAGGAGGTTGGGGTCAATGTGGAGGAGTTGGTTGACTAAATCACAATGGCCATTGGCTGCTGCCCAGTCTATTGGGGTTGCATACCACCACTGGTCCCCTGTGCTCTCCCACCTTAGTGGGAAGTATGAATCGGGCATGTCTTGGCAGAGGAGAGGAGACAATTTGGAAGTCCTAACAGAAAGATGGAAGAGGAGGGACAAAACTAGAAAGGGAGGCAATTTATGGGATTGAGGAATAGTAAGCTCCGTTCATTTCAACTGCATCGTGTTGAACTGAAACTGAGCCGAGTGGAAACTAAATGAATAACAATACGTGAGATAAAAGGTACTCCTATGTTGCAAAACTTAATCGATTGTAATATAAAAACGACGAAATGAGCAGGACCTAACCAGACTTGGGACCCGACCGGAAACCTGAACCAAAACCGACAAACTTTTTAGAAACAGATCCAGGTCTACAACTAACTATTTTTGTATGGGCTACAAGGCTGAGTTACCCAATGTGGAAACTTTATGTGGGCATTGAATTGCTCACAGGAGTTTATATAAAGATCTTCAACCCCATCACATAAAAGAAAGTTGGGAGATTCTTTTGTGCCCGTGAATACTCCTTATAGGGAGGTTTTCACTTTTCAGCTATGAAAAAGAAAGTGACTTAAGAGAGAGAGAGAGAGAGAAGTGTAGTGTTTTGATGGCAGGAACCAGCTGAATAAATTCTACTATTATTAATATCACGAGGAAAAGAGTAAATGGCATCCTATAATATCGGTGAGTTCCCGCCAAGTACATGACACTGGTTTTTCACCTTTTACTTTTGAATATAAAAAAAGTTGGGGTCTAAAAAGCTACTTCCCCCGTCATCAAATAACTTAGACATTTTGACTCAAATAACTTAGATATTTTGACTTTAGAGGTCAAAGTTTACGAACTTTG
>BSSO01005395.1:0-13191 GCA_030267885.1 Mesembryanthemum crystallinum | reverse complement strand
TTTCCTCCTAAATTCTTGTGCCAATTTTGGTTTGGAAACGTAATAGCGGGACGGAGGGAGTATGTTCTATTAAATCCTGTGTATACCATAACAGAGAAGTAGATTTTTATTTACTAGACAGCTGTTAACCATTATAGAAAATAACATACAGCTGTATAATAAAAGTAAGAAAGAAGACATCTCTCAAACGTTTGATTGTAAGTAGAGAAGGGCTGTACAGATTACCACTTTATTGACTGGGAAGAAAAAACATAAGTGAGGCAAAGAACAAAACAATGGATTAAAAAAAAGAAAAAGAAAAAAAGCAGAAGTGAGGGAAGAGAAGGTCAGATCGACAACTATGGAGGATGAGACAATCCCGAAAACAACATCAATGGCTTCGCCTCTATAAGTCGACCAAAAGCCCTCTCGCTATGTATCTTAGCCAATTGATGCTTTAATTTGTAGATCTAGGGTTTTTGCAAACCCTAGATTTGAAATCTCAATGGTGTAGAATGAAAGTGGCGACTGTTCAAGGAAGAGGGAAAGTGTTTGGGGATTGGATCCGTCCACCGCGGGTCGACCGGTATGTAGTGTCGCCTTAAGTATAATTTGCTGATTGAAACACAGGGTATTTGCCTTTTCCGTACAAATAATATTATAACCTCAAATTACTATTAAAGAATAATAACTATATAACATCACTATGATTCCCTCGTGCTTCAAAGTATGGGATGTAGAAGATACTTACATGTACGCTTTGACCTAAAGCTTTGGTAATGAATTAATTTTACTATCAGTTTTGGGATGTAGAAGATACTTGCATGTACACTTTGACCTAAAGCTTTGATAATGAATTAATTTTAGGATTTTTTGTGGGGAACCCCCTTATAAAATGGATTCTTTGGAAAAAAACCCGCTTATAATAATTTTTATTTTGGAGAACCCCCTTATAAAAACAAAAGAATGGATTCTTTGGAAAAAAACCCCCTTATAATTTTTTTTATTTTGGAGAACCCCCTCATAAAAACAAAAGGCCATGAATAACACCCCTTAAGTCATTTTCCGACCAGTTTAAATGAGATTTTGACCGATTTATCCTTAACCTTTAAGCATATATTTGCTTAAATTATACAATATGTACTTAAAGGATGAGGGTAGATTGGTCAAAACTCCATTTAAATTGGTCGAAAAACGACTTATGGTGTGTCCGTCATGGCATTTTGTTTCTATAAGGGGGTTCCCCACAAAGTTTTTTTTTTACAAGGGTTTTTTTTTTCTTCCAAAAAGTCTATTTTATAAGGGGGTTCCCCACAAAAAATCCTTAATTTTACTGTCAGTTTGAAACTTACGCCTTTGCTATTTGATCTGAAAGATCTGAATTTTACTATGATGACTGTGAATTTTGAGCTGCTACTTGCTATTTAAAGATTAACATGTTGTCCTTGGTTGGTGCTTAGAGGGTGCTGACACTGAGTAACACTGAAGTTAGAGAAACAAACTGAAGGCCAAAATGAAATCGATCTTCTCTTTTCTAATGTGTGGGTTACGTATCATAAGAGTTGAGAGTCGTTTGTTTAACACTCTGCGGTATCTTCTAATGAATATTGATATTCTAAGCACTTTTTGATGTTTAAGGTTCCAAACATTTTTTGGTTCATGGATAAGGATGCGCTTAGGCGTTCAGTTTCTAGCTAAGGTAGGATCAGTGACGGGCGGTGTGAGGTAGCATTGATATTTAAGCACTTTTTGATGTTTAAGGTTCCAAAAAGGATGAAAGCTTTTCTTTGATGAGTTGCAGATAAGGAGACCAAGTGTCGTCTCCCTGGTGTGTGGGTGTTTATTCATTGTAACAAACTAACAATGGAGGGACAGGGAATCATGTATTTTCGCATTTTGAGATAGTAACATTTTGTGACATACTAGTTCAGAAATTTGGGTAGAGGATGGGCCATTTTAAGATAAGTTGGTCTGAAGAGAGATAAAGAGTGGAAATTTCTTTTGCAGTCCATTTTTCTTGCCATACTATGGTTGTTATGCTTCTGAAATATGAGATAGCCAGCTTTGCGTATCTCTGAAGATGATAGAACTGAGCAACAATGGGTTTGCCATAATGCCCTCCTGACGGTTGGTGACTGAAACAATCTTGGCTTGGTGTCTTCTTTGTTTTGGGACAGCATGGCAGTATATAGTGTTGATGTCACCAACTTTGATCCGTGTATCTTGTCTTTTTGTGTGAAATATCTCATCAATTGCTAGCTTCAAATGTATCTAGCTGCTGAAGCTTGTCAAAAGCATTCAGGTGATTATTAGAAGAATATTAATGATAATTTCTGAATACCCCACATTTCTATGGAAATCCACAATCTGCCAGCTTTGAGAAGTTTTAGTGGTTGCTCAAGTTTCTTGAAGTTCCCTTTCTTGGAATATTTGGACGGGATGAACCACAACCCCTAGTTGACACTTGCAACAAACTTGTTGAATAGAATCCATTATTAATCTCGCCTCAAAGTACGCATGTAAAAAAGGGAAAAAAGAGTATATCTCAAGAGCTGATCCGTTCACCGTTGACCACTACCCAATCAGTCTCTCTATAAGACACTGTGGAGAAAAACAATGCTTGGCTCTGAGAAAAATTGCAGCCCTTCTACTTAAAATCTCAAGGATAGCAAGTGTCAATGCAGTGCTTGAGATCAAATGTGCTCCCCCATCTTCTTGCCATCTTTCCTCCAACAACCCAAAAAGATTCGAGTTATTAACAACATTCAAAGTCTTTTATAGTGATTTTATGTCGTAGAACCATAAACAAAGGTGCTAAAAAACTTGATCTGAGAGGCAATATGCAACAGTTAATCCTAAATCAGCCTTTTCTGATTCTGAATGAAGTAACATCATGAATTCCAGGTTTCCAAGTGATCCGTATCATATTCTTTGTCCTCCTTGTGAATTAGTGGCAGTAAGAATACAGTAGTTGAATAGTCTAAGCATGAATAGTAGCGTCATTTTAGGTTTAATTTTAGTTGTCAAAATGCCCACATGAGCAATCTTATCATGGAAAACAAAGCATTCTATTTCATTCTCTTTTGGGGCTATGGATTTGCCTAATTAATATCGCCAGAAGGCTATATTATTCTTGATCAACAGATATAAAGTGACTTTCTCTTTATTACCATCAACAGATATAAAGTAACATCATGAATTCCAGATTACATGGCTGCTGGCCTGCCGTAGATCTAAATTTCTTTTTATTAACTTCCTCCTCAATAACTGAAGGGTAGATCATCTATCTCTATCTACTTTGGGCTACTGAAAATTAGTACTCAACTTGTGCAGGGAATTAATGAAAAAATTCTGTCTTTGAACTTCAAAGACTATGTTGCTGAGATAAAGACTGCTGATGCTCAGCAATCCTTTGGGGAAGGAGTTATTGTTTTGGTAACTGGATACCTAACTGGAAGGGACAATGTTAGAAGGAAATTCGCGCAATCGTTTTTTCTGGCTCCACAAGAGAAAGGTTATTTTGTCTTGAATGACGTCTTTAGATACGTAGCAGATGATGAGCCAGTAGAGGCAATTTTGGCTTCAGCTAATGGTATCAGTGAAAATGCACGAGTGGCTCCTCCACCTCCAGAGCCAGGTGCACTTTGTGCTTAGATTAAATTCTTGTTCGTTGGAACTTATTTGTGAATCAAAGTCGTAATTCTATTTGGTTTTGTTTTCAGAGCAGCCTTCTCATGTTTCAGACCATCCTGGTCAGGATCCCGAATCATCAGTTGAAGATGATCCTAATAACGAGGCAGAAGTATGTGATCCCTGTGATAATGAGGATGGATCAATCACGGAAGAAGAGATTGTTGATCCGCCAGCTCAATTGAATCAGAGCGAGATTGTCACAGTACCTTCTGTGCCATCTGCCTCACAAGATGATGCACCCAAGAAATCATATGCATCTATTGTAAGTTCATAGTTAAGCTGGCTTTTAAGCTTTGATAATGTTGAACAATTTTCTTATTTTGTTAATTCCAGCTGAAGGCTATGAAGGCCAATCCATCACCTGCTCCAGCCAAAACAGTTGTTAAGGTTAAACCTCCAACCAGTGACCAGGAAGCAATATCCTCTGCGAAACCTGCCCCGGTACTTGAGGCTACAGCTTCTACCAGTGAAAGTGGTACTGAAAAAAGCAACAATGTTGAGGAAGGTGCTTGACTCTACTTTCTGGTGTTATAACATTGCTATGTAATTGACTGATAAACAAAATATTGAAGAATCTGGTTCTAATTTGACATGCCAGATCAAACTGAAATTTGGAGTTAAAATGCATTATATTTACATAGTGGTAGAGAAATCATGATTTGATTTGCAGCCTTTTGCGATTAGCTCCGCATTTGTAATAGAGCTAAAGATGAAATGGTGTGTAAGTCGAAACAGAGGGGCTTTAGGATAAAAAAGAAAGTTTTAACATGATCACTGCTGAATAGGTGAGATGTATTTAAAAAATTCAGAGAAAAGTAAGATTCTTGAAAGTTTCTCTGTTTACACCCTTTGGTTTTTGAAACCATCTTCTCATGCAGTCGAAGTTAGTTTACCATGGTACAGGAAGTAAGTTGAGCTACTGATGTTTCGCAACTGCAATCTGTGTCTGGTTCCAAATAGTTTGTGGAAAATAAATATAGTAATTTGAAGAATCATTTATTAATTTGTTTGCAATACAGTTACCCTTCTCACATGGCTTTTGGCTATAGGCTACAGCGGGATACGAGAGGTTAGATATGCACACCGTTTCTTACCATTTAGGTTGCAGTGAGGATATTTCTTTAGCCTCTTGGTGGAAAATGAAGACAGTAATCTTTAGCATTTATTAATTTGTTTGCAATACATTACCCTTCTCATAAAGCTCTTGCCTATGGTGAGGTATAGGGGATTAGATTGCAGAGTTTTTACAGTTAGATTGCATAGAGGATATTTCGTTAAAACTCTTTACGAGAATGATGTTGACTAGCCTTCTGACAACAGAAAAGTAGAGGACAATAGTAAGCATTTCACTTAGTCCTTTATAATTCAAAGCTATAACATTGCCAAGTAGTGATTTTTCTTCAGTTATCTTGAAAATGGTCATGCATTTATTAGTTTGTTTGTGTGATCAACTAAAGTAGATAGGATACCTTGTTCTCAAGAACAGGAAAGTGGAGAATACATGCGATTCAAGCAGGACTGGAAACATACAGGAGTTTATACTACCTTGTAGTTTTGTAATTTCCTGTTAGCTGTCGTGAGACTTTTTAATTGCTGTGGTAGGAAATCATTCGAGGAAACCTGGGAAATATAAACATATATTAGGACAAGATTTGAAAAATACAGGTGAAATGAACTAACAAACCAAGCCTTAATACCACTTGGGGCTGGTAAATGTACTTTTTCCCACCAAAATAGCATCCAATTGTGCAATGACTGCCTGAGTCAATTTTAATTTAGACTAGTTAGTAATGCTGCTTAAGTTAGTAGAGTTATGATTATTAGATAATTAGCATACGGATGAAGGATGAACAATAATTGGAAAAAGGTCTTTTGTGCACTCCAAAAAACATCACAATCTGAATCACTGTCTCTGTTGGTATTTTACAACTTTTAAGTTTTAAGAGATGTTTTTAGTGGTAGGTTTTCTGCAATTGCTTTTTGGTTCTACAGAAAGTAACCTTATTACCTTGGTATTCACCACTTTGTCTTGCTTTCTTTCTGAAAAGCTTAATCAAATCAAGGTATATGTATACTTCCACTTGGACAAATTAGGCAATCAAAGTTGGATAACTCAACAAAGAAGTCGTGGAGTGGAGGGCCTAGTACTCCTACTTCCAGCAATAAAGGAAAGTAGCAGCAGATTGTTACAACATAGAGAAACTCATGCACTTAAATACAGTCCCTAAAAATTTGGGGCACTGAATTTAGAAATAAATTTGAATGAGTTTGTCAAAGAATGAATGCTTAGCCCTTCAAATCTTCTTTACATGTCTCAAATAATAGAGTAATGGCTGAAAAGGAGGCATGTCAATGAATGTCTTTGTTGGATTGTGGCCGTGATTATAGTTTTCCGGTGATGGGGAGGAGGAATTTCTATATCTCAAGCTTTCTTTGTAGTTTCAGTTTATGGTTTTGACTTGAGTTGTGTATTGGTTTGATGAAGCCGAAGGTCACTCCATATATGTACGGAATTTGCCTCAAAATGCAACCGCAGCTCAACTTGAGGAGGTCTTCTCTAAGTTTGGACCAATTAAGGAAGGAGGCGTCCAAGTGAGAAGTAATAAGGTAGCTTTTATGGGGCTTCTGCTCATGTTTTATTATGTTTCTAATCAGTAATACCTCTTCTGCAATACTGATGATCTGATGTTGTCTTTTGTCAAGCAGCAAGGATTCTGCTTTGGTTTTGTTGAGTTTGAATCGTTGGCCTCCATGAGATCTGCAATTGAGGTACTGTAAAACTGTCGATACAAATTCACCTTTGACAATGTCTGTCACTTTGAATTTGTATTACATTCTCTGTTTTTGTGTATGATTCCCTCTTTATTCCCTCTACTTCATCTGACCTCTGGCCGAAGAGGGGAAGAGGGAAAAGTAAAAGAAAGAAATTTGTAGTGTGTGATAGTTTTCTTTTTGTGCTCACCACCCTAGTTTTCATAGGTTGGGCAGCTATCCAACATGAAGTATTGAATCATGATACTTTTGTACAGAAAACACATTATGTATATCTGACTCTTTTGTATTGATGCATCTATTGCTTTTGGGTTTATCTAATGATGGAACAATGGCTGAGTAGGAGAGATAATGGTGACTGTTGGGGCCAGGGAAGGAAGGGGGCCAGAGATTAGCAGTAAGAGTATGTGTCCGCCAATGTGGGTGGTGTGGACATTGATAGTTGTAAAGGACACAATGAGTTAGCAAACATCTCCCTTTGACTCCAAAGAATCAAAGCCTCGAAGGAGTGTTGCTTCTAGGTTACTTGGACTAGCAAAAATGGTTCATATCCTGCATTGACTTGACACAACACAGGGTATGACCCAGAACACAAGTGCAACGCTTTAAGAAGATTGACCTCAACAACTTCCTCCATACAGAAACAGAAAGTAATGTTAGATTCTACGAAGGAATCGGCAACTTTTTTTGAGATATTGGGTTTAAATCCTAGATTGATAATTCCAAGCTTAAAATAAAATGCCAGAGGTAAAGGATCAATGGCCTTGTTGCTTCCGATGGTCGGACAGCGGTGGCCAAAGAGTATGTTACTGTAAGTGGATTACACAGGTGTGTTCTAGGTGTCAGGCTTGGCCATTTCTTGAAAACTTCTGTGTTTTTGACTTAAAATGCCATGCCAACTGTACATGCCCATGGCTGAGTGTCATGTATCCAACATGGATAGGTGAAATGAAGAGTCCAGTAACACCACCATTCACCGCATAGAGATGAGGATGTATAGGGTTTTATGCGCAACAGGGAAAAAGTTTATTTTACAGTGTTGAGTTTTCCTCTTTTGCCTTCTTTTATTAACTTTTCAAAGATTGCAAGTGTCCATACGTAGAATTAAGAGATTTATCTTAGCAACCTTGTCATTTTTCCAGACTTCTCCGTTATGAAGCAAATATCTGTCTTTGATTCAACTTTTAACTTTTCCTACCATACAGTCTCATGAACAATTGTTATGAAAGCTGGATGAGCTACCTCATAAATTTACTATGCTGCCATTTCTGAAGCTGCTCATATAACTGATTATTGTTTATGACAGCCTTTTCGATTGAAATCTTTTACTTTATCTTTCAGGCCTCTCCCTTTACAATAGGCAATCGTAAAGCTGTTGTTGAAGAAAAGAGAACTAGCACTCGAGGTATGGAAACTTTTTGATACTGATATCCTATGATGTGGGGAATTTTTTAGAACAGTGCCCTTGAGGTTTTTAATCATGTCCAGTGCCTTTAGTTTTCTATAAACCTCAAACTGATATCCTTAGTGCATGTTTTCAGTGCGAAGTTAAAATTGCTCAAAATGGTTTAGCAAGTAATACCCCTCTAAACTTTTCAAACTGTAAATTTTCTGTTATTTTAAGATTGCTTTTTCTTTCCCCCCCTATCCTCTGCTTGATGTTTCTGAAAAGTATTTTCTGAACTTTTTTTTTTTTAAAATAAAGGATTTTTTTTTATTTTTTTTATAATAGTGGTTAAAATCCTCAAAATTTGGTCTACAAGTTTACCCCTCTGCAAAAATATAAATTCCCGGTTACAGGACAATCATTTACAAGCTTAGGGTACCGTATAAAATTTCTAAAAAACTTCAAGGTACTTGGTTTTTGTTATTCTGTGATTCATTGAAAAATGGGGATTGTGATGCATTCTGAATTTCCATTTTCCAGTCGCTGCTCCAGCGAACACCAACCCCGGAAGAGGGAGGTTTCCTCCTTCAAGGGGTGGGTTCCGAAATGAGAGCTTTAGAGGGCGTGGAAACTTTGGAGGAGGTCGAGGTTATGGTAGAAGCGACTTCAGGAGCCAGGGCGAGTTTTCAAACCGTCCTAGGGGTGGTTCAGCCGGAAGGGGTACCGAGGGTTACCAACGAGTCGATCAGAATGGAACCGGAACCGGAACCGGTGGTCGTCAAGGTGGACCAAAGTAGGAACTATCCAAATCTAGAAATGGATAATAGCGTATTTGTTTTTCTTGGTACACAAGTGATGAGTTTTTTGTTCCACTCTTAATTTAGGCAGGCACTGCAGGATCCTTGATTCTCATGATTGCGGCTTTTGTTTCTCTTTTTTGTTGTCATTTTATTTAGTTTTAAGGAATATGATTCTTTCCCTAATAATAATGATAATGACCATTTTCCCCTAATTAGATTTCATGCTTTTTGACCCTAATTAAGTTTATTTAGCTTTTCTAATTGGGATATTGCATTCTTTCAATAGTGCATTGCCAACCGAAAATAAAATAAAATTGATACTTGAATGACATCTCGTGTCTCTTTATTAACATAAATAAAAAGTACATATTTGAATTTTTTTTTTATGAAACTGTGCTTGATAATGATATCCTGAGAGCATTGATACTGCAATTGCAAAAGGAAAATGTTTGAATGATGTTGGTTCATGCTGGCCAAATTTGGTGGAAACCCATATAATGTCAAGACTTGGTTCATTTCACATAATCACGTTGAATGAATGGTAATATGAAAATAAAAATTAGTTGCTTAACTAGAAAAGTGAAATGTCGGGGAAAAACAAAAAGAAATATACAAGCTATATTTTGATTTTCGAAACAAAGTTCAAATTAATCTTATCTGCCATAGTTGCTTAAGATGAGTATGATATAGTAAGTCTGTCTGAGCCCAAATATTCACTACACTTTGCTTTGGAATATTATTAACTTAAATCAAAATGATTCATCAAACTGTTTGCACTTTTTGTCTATTATGAAGTTATAAATGGTCGTCGCGCTCTAGGTGAATAATAAACGCCTCTCCATTTTAACTGGGATGCGCAACATACACCTAACCCCACTTCTATCCCACTTGGGTGTAACCCTATTTGGAGGCATGAGGATAATATAATGCAACTAATCGGATGATGCAATTACAATTTCATAAAGAGAAAATAAGGCTAACTTACATGAAATTTGATTTTATTTTAGAGGACTTAAAACTGATTAAACTAAAATATATATCAAAAAGTTTAATAGTAAGACTCATATAGAAACATTACAGTAATCGTCATAAGTTTCTTTTCTCTTCTTAGCTTCCGATTTGCTTCACAAAAGCTCAAAAATTACCACCCAATCGACACCAAGATTCTTCTTGGCTATAAGGAAGACACAAGGCCAACTAGAATCGAGTTCTCAACTTAAAAAAAATTAGAGATTAAGGCCCCGTTCGGGATGGTTTTGTGTTTTAAGTTTCCAAAATTTTAAAAACAAAAACCAGTTTTGGTTTTGAGATTTCAGATTTTAGTTGTGCAATTTCATATTTCAAAACAGTTTTTGTTTATTTTCTAGATAGAAATTAGGAGGGAAAGAAATCAAAGCTAATTGAATTAATACATGAGAAATAGTGAGGAGAGAGAAAGGGAAAGAGAGAGAGGGGGAGGAGAGAGAAGAAAGGGGGGAAGAGAGAGAAAAGTTGTTACGTGGCAGTGTGCAGAGGTGAGAAGAGAAAGAGAAGAGAGAGAAGGGGAGGAGAGAGAAGAAAGGAGGGAAGCGCAAATTCTACACCCAGGTGTAGCTAATTAGCTACACTTAGCTACACCTTAAAATTGCAACTTCATTTTTTATCACCTGTAACTTCATTATAAAACCCTTGTACCAACTTCATTGATATATAATTATAACTTCATTACAACTGTTCTATAATGAAGTTGCAAGTGATAAATAATGAAGTTACAGTTATTTGGGATCCATTGGCTATAGCTACTCCTAGGTGTAGCGAAGAATAATTGGGAAGAAGAGAGAGAGAGAGAGAGAGAGAGAGAGCTGTTACATGGGTGCATAGGTGAGAGAGAAAGAGAGGAGAGAGAAAGGGAGGAGAGAGAAAAATATTTGAGCTAAAGTGTGAAGGAGAGTGAGCAGGAGAGAAATTAGCATTTCACAACTGAAAACAAAATTATAAAATCATTTTTTTTGGTTTTTATATTTTGGATCTCAGTTTTCAAATTCATGAAAAACTTACAACTCAATCCAATTTTGCCGAACAAGTTTTGGTTTTGAAATTCAATTTGAAAACCAAAAACTTACAACTTGCAACCACCCCGAACGGGGCCTAAGCTTTTAACCACAAATATTTCTCTTTTCTTGAATAGACCAAAATTGAGGACAACCCTACAATTATCCCAAATGTTTTAATTTTATTTTTGTGTAATCCTGAAACTGGACAGCAGTAGGTGAACAATCTGGTTCTTTGCAAAACACAAGAACAAATGGAGCAAGCAATCAAACAGATAAGCTAAACACTAAACAAAAACCAAGAACGTCAAAATAGTGATCCTGTCAAAATGATGTTTCTTCTGAAAAACATGCTGTTAAATGTTTTCCTTCTCTTTTAATTGCGATTTCTCTGAGGAAATGGCAATCATAATTAATTTATAATTCGGAAAGAGATGTCATTTCCATTCAATATTCAATAGAAGAATAAACCTCAAAAACCAGAGAACCTGAAATATGCACTGACCTATATATACGTACATAACCGAGAACCAAAATTTGAGGTTAATCTAATCAGCTAACTACTGGCTGCGTGCCTGTGCCTGCGCCAGTCCCTGACGACATTTTGGCCTTGCGAGATCTCTTCCTCTTCCTTGATCTGCTTCTCAGTGCATCATTACCAGCCTTGTCATCCTGCATCCACAATGAACATCTCAATAAGATACTTGCTTGGTGATGATTTAAAGTCTTCACTTGCAAGTTGCAACTTGCAAGCATATCAACAAAATGAAATACAGAGTGGAATTCGATACTCTCTATCCATAAACTATGAACTGCTTTAATGCCAATTAACTGAAAAAATTATTTCATAGTCATAAACTCATAAGTCATAACTCACAATATCAATCTTTAGTATTATTGTGATTATTGTGATTGAAATGAGAGTAATGGCATCAACCATAACAAAATATAATCCTGCTCCATCAAGGCACATAATGTAGCAACAAATTATTGACATGCAAATGATCCTAATATTCCCCATGACCCAATTATTATGTCACTAATTTACAGTTGTGTCCAATTTATCTTATAGTAACATTTTACAAAACCCTTTCATATCATGTTCACCAATAATAGCACCCATTTTTTCTTTTTACTATCTTGCAATGAGATTCCCATGTTTGATTGTGAATCATGGAACCATGCAGTGTCAGATGCTACTAGATAGCAGTCTTCATAGACCTGCCATTGAAAGGGTGTTATCCGAATATCTTGGTGGAGGGCATTGATGATAGAATGCTAACCTGACTCTAATAGAGACGATAACACGACAGTCAAACAAACCCCATAGATTACTTCCAGCAAGAAACAATGTCACAACAGTCTCAGAAAAGCAATCCCTATATCTACAGAACAATCTTCCACTGGTTCAAAGAAAATTCATTAAGGTCACCTTTCCTCTATTATGAAAACATACGTCTCCTCTAACCTTTAGTTTTAGACAGTCCCTCCCTTGGACCTCCATATTCCAACGATTACAGTTGCTTTCTCCCAATGTCTCTTTGTTAGCAAAACTGTCATTAACCTCAAATCTGAAACTCTTTTAGGTCCTCCAAACATAGCTTTTGTTAAAAAATGTAAAATCTTTATGGACTATAATTATATACGCAAGTAGTTTCTTGCAAATCCACCTTTTCTTTCATCTACAAAAACATCAAGGCTTTTTGTATGGAAGATATATTATGAACAAAGACATTCCAGAGATCAAATGGACCAACCTTTTTAAATTTAGGATCTGAATTCTCGGGATTCTTTTTCTTCTTACATGAAAGTGGATTTGGACCCTGCAGAAGATTGATACAACGATGAAAATCTGTGGTGACCATATTAAAGCAAAAATAAAAAAAGAAAAAAAAGAAAGAAAGAAAACAAGAAAACAAAATAAAATATCAGTCTGACGCTTATAAATTTCAATGACTTTTCTTCATTCATTTAGAGAGCATAAGCTTCTCAAATAAACTGCAGACAGAAGTTCAGCAACTAATTAAAAGAAATACTCGCTTTTGTTCCGTTTTTTTCTTTTTTTTGGGACCATGGACCTCGAAAGAGTCTCTCAAACACCGGGCAACGTTCAGATTGGACGCAATCTCATGGCGGGCCCAATATTTAGTAATATGTATGGTGCCTTTTCAAAATAGCATGACTTCTAAGCAAAATCCTTGAGGAGGGTTGAAATGAGCTCAGGTGATGGCACGAAAAGGAAGTGACAGTATCCATTCATGATGTTCCATTTCATGTGAAATTAGATCAGGGCCCAGACTTTAGATATTGTTTGAAACTTCATACAATTCATAACAATTATCTGCCTACAAATCTTTCACACAACTTCAAACTACTTTTAAAGCATAAACTAAATTTTGCAGATCATCAATTGTCATTGATGAATATTTTTTTGAGTTTTTTGCGAGGAACCCCCTTATATAATACACTTTTTGTAAAAAACCCCCTTATATAATTTTTTTTTTGTGGGGAACCCCTTTATAAGTTACTT